>AWWV01016276.1:0-13268 GCA_001974805.1 Corchorus capsularis
TTTCTAAGGAAGTTGATAAAGAGTATATGTTAACTACTAAGAGTGAGATTAAAAATGCTTTGAATAATAATTCTGTTTTGATCTTGCTTTTACTTAAAAATACACTTGTTGCTACTAACGACTTGGAAAGAGAACTTCCAAGCAAAATTGTGTTTCCTATGAGTACTATGGTAGGAATTGGAGTTGTTTTGATGCAAGGAGGGAATTTTGTTGCTTACTTTGTGAGAAAATTCCTAGAGGATTGCCATCCATTAGAGAGATTGAATTCGCTCCATTTGGTGTACGTTATGTTCAATACGAGTTCATAGAGAGCTTTCCTTCTGTTGTGCGATACAAATAAGGTAAGGAGAATGTGGTAGCCGATGCTTTATCAAGGAGGTATGTCTTACTTTCCATGCTTGATTCTAAGTTTCTTGGTTTTGAGTATATTAAGGAATTATATGCTAGTGATGTTTACTTTGGTGAAATATTTAAAGCATGCGAAAATTCTGGTTTAGGAAAGTATTATAAGCATGATGGATTTTTGTTTAAGGAATCTAGATTGTGTGTGCCTTTTTGTTCTTTGCGCATATTGCTCTTGAGGGAATCGCATGAAGGGGGTTTAATGGGTCACTTTGGAGTTGATAGAACATATGATATATTGCATGAACACTTCTTTTGGCCTAAGATGCGACATGATGTAGGGAAATATGTTGCTAGTTGCATTGTTTGCAAGCTAAATCTACATCTAAACCGCAAGGATTGTATACTCCTTTGCCTATTCCTCATGAACCATGGACTCATATTAGCATGGACTTTGTGTTAGGTTTACCTCGTTCTAGGAGAGGTAAAGATTCTATCTTTGTGGTTGTTGATAGGTTTTCTAAAATGGCTCACTTTATTGCATGTACTAAAACAGATGATGCCATTAATGTAGCTAATTTGTTCTTTAAGGAAGTTGTTAGACTACATGGAATGCCTAGGACGATTGTAAGTGATAGAGATGCTAAGTTCTTAAGTCACTTTTGGAGAACTTTATGGGCTAAGTTAGGTACTAAGTTGTTATTTTCTACTACTTGTCATCCTCAAACAGGTCAAACCGAAGGTCAAACCGAGGTAGTTAATAGGACTTTGTCTACTTTGCTTAGGGCTTTAATTAAAAAGAACTAAAGAACTTGGGAGGATTGTCTACCTCATGTCGAATTCGCATATATAGAAGCATACATAGCACCACTGGATATTCACCTTTCGAAACTGTGTATGGCTTTAATCCTTTAACCCCATTGGATTTGTTGAGTTTACCTTTGAGTGTGCAAGTCGACATGGATGGACAAAGGAAGGCCGATTATGTTAGAGAACTTCATGCTACGGTTCGAGCTCAAATTGAGAAGAAAACACAACACTACATGAAGAATGCTAACAAAGGGTGCAAGGAAGTCATCTTTGAACCCGGGGATTGGGTTTGGTTGCATCTAAGGAAGGAGAGGTTCCCTGAAAAGAGAAAGTCTAAGCTCTTACCTCGTGGAGATGGTCCATTCCAAGTCTTGGAGAGGATCAACAACAACGCCTACAAGCTAGATCTTCCTAGTGAATATGGCAATGTAAGTGCTACTTTTAATGTTTCAGACTTATCCTCGTTTGATAGTGATGCAGATTTGAGGACAAATCCTTTTCAAGGGAGAGGGGATGATGCGCCAAGGGCTTATCATGGCTTAGAAGGACACATTGGAGCCAATGAAGATCAAGGAGATGTCATCGATGCTAGCTTGGAGGAGCATGGAAGTGGAAGCACTAGTGACCGACCATGCGACTTGGAGAAGCCCGACCAACACCGGCCACGCGACTCGGAGATGCCCGGCCATCACCGGCCACGCGACATGGACATGTCCGGCCACAACCGGCCATCGCTTGGCGCACCAACTGGCCACAACCGGCCATCGATTGGGCCATCCGGACAAGACCGACCGTTTGATCCTTTAGCCATTCCGCAAGGTCCAATGACTAGGGCTCCGGCTAAAAGGTTCAAGGAAGCTTTATTGGGCTTTGTAAGATGTCATCTTGGAGGTTTAGAGTCCATTAAAGACCATTTGGAAGACATTGAAGTCGACATCATCAAGGATATTCCCATCGATTCCAAGGTGTTTACCTTACTTGAAATCGATAAGCATTAGGCTTTATCATGGGCCTTTATTCTATCTTAGATTAGTTATTTATTTAGTCTAGAAGACATTGGGTTGGGCCTTGTTTAACTAAGTCCAATCCTTGCTTAATTAAGTTATGTATTTACTTTTCCTAGTAGGACAAGGAGTAGGCTATTTCCTTGTTCCTTCCTTTATGTAATGTTTTCCTTTTAGATTTAGGAGAAGGGTTATGCGTCTTCTACTACTATATAAAGGGAGCATCCCCCTCTTGTAAACAAAAGTCAAGTTAATCAATAAAGTTGAGAGGTTTATACCCACATCGATTCCTTTGGCTTCATTGTTCTAGTTTGAGCAAACTTAGGGTTCTTTATCTTTTAGAGTCCTAGCAAGCAATTAGGTTGAGATAACTTAGTTGTTTGTGAATCTTGTGATCTTGTGATCTTGTGATCTTGAGAATTCAATTGCAGGTCTAATTGAGTGCTTAAGGCCGACGAAAGAGGAGGGATAGCTTTGTGAAGGTCATCGACATACAAGTCTAGGAGTTGAAGAAGTTCAAGTCGACTTTGGTGGATATTGAAAGGGTGGATTTGAATCTAATATAACTAGATTCGTATGAGAAAGGCTAATTCAACTTGTTCAAAAAGGACAATTCAGGTTCAAATTGCAGCAACAGAATACCACAGGCACGATGACATAGCAGATTATGCTCAACAGGATCCAACTGCCAATACAATGAAGTTCAAAGGCAACAATGGCAGTAATTCTAAAAAGCTGAGCAAAGTAAGTAATTCAGAGGGGAAAATTCAGGACGACAAGGCAAGTAGTAGGATACAAAGTGGTACTACGAAATTATACTGAGGGGAAATTAAAATAGGTGGATATTCGTTGCCAACAATTAAAGCAACAGAGTCAAACAAACCGTGGCATATGATCAAATCATGATATGGCAAAATGGAGGCAAAATGCAGTGTGTACAGAGACTCATACTTCAATTCATTCAAGCCCTACTCCATTGCAATTTAAAGCATTCAAAACATAATGGCAGCAACCCATCAAAGTTCCCAACAACCAGAAAAGAAAACAGAGAAGCATTGGGGGATTAAAGTCCTAAGGACAGTGGCATATCATACAGAGAATAGCAGCAGTGACACAGCATTTAAAGGATTCAATTTGTCCTTAGGTGGTTGCAAGAGAGAAATACCAATACTCGATTCAAGGGATTAAAGTGGTCAACAGTAACAGATTTCTGATCAAGTGGTTACAAGAGAGAATGAAAAACTTAGATCTCTCGATGACTAATCAATTTGGCCAGCTCACCATGCTCTGTGATCGAACTCAAATTATGCATATTTTTATAGCTATTTTTATATACTTTTTGCTATTTTTATATGTGTTTTTACCCTATTTTGTTAGTATTTGTGTTTTTAGGTCTTGAAGACAAGAAAAGTGAAAACTTATTGTTTTTCACTCATTTTGGAGCTATTTTGGAGACTTTTTACTCAAATATGGATTTAGTCATTTGGAATGAAGATTTGAAGATGCGAAGTTCGTGTTTGAAGATATTTTGAATATTTGAAGACAATTGAAGAATTAATTCAAAAAGTAAAATTGAAGATTTGGAGATTTATTTGCAAAGGATTGAAGCCAAATCCAGAAGAAGCCCTGAAGTTGAGAATTTTTGGATTATTTATATGGGAATATACTCAGCCCATATAAACCTATAATTGGAGTTAAAATCCCAATTTGTAGGCCTAATATCCAAAAGAATATCCAAATCCCGCAATAATCCCGCAGATTTGCCCATATAAGCCCGGTTTTAGCGCAGTCTTCGTATAAAGGCCATAACTTTCTGCTCAGATGTCCGTTTTAAGCCCATGAATAGCCGTTGGAAAGCTAACTCCGAGATCTACAACTTTCTTTTGAAGTTCAAAGCTCAGATCTGCCGTCTTCAAGCCCGAATTCGACGTCGAAGTTCCTGCACAATTCCAGAAAATTCCAGAAAATTCTAAAGTCCTCAACTAACTTGGATTCTACTCTAGGATAACACCTAATCCAACTTGGAGACCAAGTCAGAGCCTAAACCGTCTTACCCTATTCCCCTAGTATAAATAGCCACCTCCTGTATCACAAATCACACAACTTTTACACATCATAGATTTAGATAATTCTCTTTCTCTACCTTTCTTTAGTTTTTAGGTTTTCTTTAGTTTTAGAAGAGGGAGAAGTCGACACCCTCTCTAGCCATAGAGGGGTGCGACGTCCCTAGGGTTTCAAGGAGGAGAAATCGTTCCTCCCTAGTTCTGTAAGTATTCTTATGCCTCTCATGGATTTTCCTAAGTCCATGAGTAGCTAAATCCTTAATACTTCTGATCCTTTGGTGAATTCAATCAATTAATTATGGTGAGATTTCTATACTTATAATTTTGTGTTAAGTTCTTGATGATAGTAGTCAAAACCCTAGAATAATTTTATGATTCTGAATCTTATTTGAGTTATGTGGCCACTAACGATGTAAGAGGAAGATCTATGGCTAGATCAAGCTTAGAATTAATCACTCAAGTTTGATTGTATGTAGCAAATTAGGTTTGTTTAGTCGCTGCTTAATAGGTATTTGTCTATCGGAGGGCGAGAAATTTCTCTTTGTATGGTTCTACTTTGTAGGCATGTGTGTAAAATTAATTAATCTTAATGCTTTGTTCTCAAGTGATCTTTAAGCCCTAAGAAAGTAATCGATTGCTGAAGGAATAAAATGGATAACTGCAACTTTAATCGGCCTCTTATCTAAAATACATGTTGGGAAACCTATATCAGTTGTCAGTCAAGAATAAGATGCTCAATTCACCTTTTAAATCAATGATCCATAGTTAATCTGATTGAATCATACCACTGGAGAAGAAGTATGCTTTATAATTACTGTTTGCTTTATATTCTGCTCTAGATTTAGATTTTGATTTAATTTGCTTTGTTTTTATTTTTAGTTTAATTGTTTTCTTTATAATTGATTTTTACAATCCCCTGTTTTCTAATCGATTTTTGGAAAAGATCTTTCTTTCTTTGTATCGTTCATCACATAAACCTTCTCTGTGGGATTCGACCCCTACTTGCCCTAGCTATTCTAGTTAGTTAATTGTGGGGATTATTTTTATGGTCATCGACAACACCAGGGAAGCACCATTCAATGAATTCACCTGCTCAAAAGGAAACAAAAACGGTTAGAAACAGAATGGAGGGGATAAGAAGAAAAAGGAATTTTCTCTTTTCCGTTTTTCCTTTTAAAAAAAAATATTTTTATTTTTTGTTTCTGCTTTTTAATTTTTATTTAAGAACTGTTACTGCTAATTTTTCTTTTTAGTTTTGTTTGAATTTTTCTAGGAAATTGCATGCCAAAGACAAGAAGTAGTGGTATTGAAGACTTAGAATTCAATCCTGAGCCTGAAAGAACACTATTTCAGAAGAAAAAGAAGACACAAAGCCGATTACAAGAAGAGGAGTCATCCGATTCAAGTTCTCGATCTAGTTCGCCTAGATCTGATGTTTCAACATCGTCAGAAGATATGGCTGAAGAAGAACAACCCAACACTCTGAGAGAGTTAGCTGCACCAAACGTCAATGCCAAACGCATAGCCATTCGTTACCCAGATACCAATGGAAAATTTGAGATTAAATCTGGATTTATTTAGATTTTACCCAAATTTCACGGTTTGCCTGGAGAAGATCCTCACCGACATCTTACTGATTTCCAGATTGCCTGCGCATCTACAAGTATTCAAGGTATTCCTGAAGATCAATTCATGTTAAGAACCTTTCCATTCACTCTTATGGACCGAGCAAAAGATTGGTTGTACCTCCTACCCACTGGTTCAATCACATCTTGGATGAGCCTTAAGAAGCTGTTCTTGAAAAAGTACTTTCCTGCACACAAAGCATCAAGCATAAGGAAGGAGATTTGTGGAATTAAGCAACGCCATGGAGAAGCAATGCATGAATATTGGGAACGTTTCAAAACACTTTGTGCGAGCTACCCCAATCACCAAATCAATGAACAGTTGCTGATCCAGTACTTTTACGAAGGACTACTACCGTTTGACAGATCTTCCATCGATTCTGCAAGTGGAGGAGCTTTCATCGACAAAACTCCTGCCGAAACTTGGACTTTAGTGGAAAATATGGCTGCAAACACTCAACAATTTGGATCACGAGAAGACTACACAAGAGAAGGCACTACAAGAAGAATTAATGAAGTTTCTACCTATTCCACCTCATTGGAGCAACAACTTCAAGAAACGAATCAACAAATCACTTTGCTCACTGATTTGTTCCATGCGAATTTTTCAAGTGTGCCTAGGGTTTGTGCGACTTTGGAAGACAACAAGCAAGGAGTGAATGCCATGGGATGATGCGCCCAAGGCTTATCATGGAAGGAATTATGCGCCAAGGACTTATTATAGACTTGAAGACAAGCATGGAGAGCATGGAAAGGATGATCAAGGGCTGCAAGGAAGCATGGACAAGCTTAAAGGAGAGGATGGAATTGTAATTCACCAAGAAGATGCCATTAAGATGCCATTTGATCCTTTGAAGATGCCACTAGGTCCGATGACAAGAGCAAGAGCTAAGAGATTCAAGAATGCACTCATGGGCCTTGTTCGAACTCATCTTGAAGACTTGAAGACCATTGAAGTTCAATTGAAGAGCTTTGGTGATGATTTGGGCAAGAAATTACAAATCAATTACAAGTTCATCACATTGCTTGCTATTGATTCTAGATGGCCGGATTGACATCATGGCATGAGCCCATTATCATTAGTTATCTTTGTTTAGGCTTAATTCTATCTTAGATTAGCTTATTTTTAAGTTTGGACCTTATTTGGATTGGGCCTTGGTTGACTAAGTCCAATCCTTGTTTAATTATGTCTTTATTTCCTTTTCCTAGTTGGGCAAGGACTAGTTTTTCCCTAGCCCTTATATTTGGACGAAAATTAGGATTTATTTTAGGATTTTGGTTGACCCTATCACTATATAAGGCCACCAATATCTCTTGTAAAAGTTGAAGTCAAGTTAATCAATAAAGTTGAGAGGTTTATACCCACATCGATTTCTTTGGCTTCATTGTTCTAGTTTGAGCAAACTTAGGGTTCTTCAATCTTGTAGAGTCCTAGCAAACAATTAGGTTGTTATTGCTTGGTTGTTTGTGAATCTTGTGATCTTAGGTGTTCAAGTGCAGGTCAACTTGGAGGTATAAGGCCAACGAACGAAGGAAGATTTATCAAGTGAAGATTGTCGACATACTCATCTAGAAGTTTGGTGATTCAAGTTGATCTTAGGCCTGTCTCTAAGGTGGATTTGGACCAATTACAACTAGATTCGTATCAATTGGTAATCAGAGCATAGGTTGTCATCTTCAATCTGTAAATCTATCCTTCTATACATCAATCATCACGTTTTCATCAATCACAACACACCCAAATACTCATCGCACCACCTTCTTGAAAATTTCAAAAATTCAGAAACTTCAAAAATTCATAGCTGATTCATCTTGCATCGTTTTGCTTTGAAATTTCAGATTTGAGTCCCTCATAACTAGTAGTTATATCGAAAAATATAAATAAAATAAAATAAAATAGAAAAAAAATTTCGACCAGAAACTTGTGATTTTTGTTCTGGATTCGTTTGAGCTCGGAAAGCTGTGAAATTTGAGCTTTATACTTATTTTGGTGTGATATTTCTTGGAAAAATATTGAAAAAAATCAAAAAAATATGTGCTGTTATCGATATTTTTCAGGAACTAGGGTTCTTAGTTTGGGAAATTTGGGGATTAGGGTTTACTTGTGCAATTGATCTATTTAGTTGCAACTAACCCTAATTGTTTGTGTATTTGAGATCCTTGGATTGCTTTTGCTGTTAATTGTGATTTGATTTGAAGAATTTCAGGTTACAAACCCTATTGGATTCAAGTGGTACAAATAGGAGACAAGTGCTACTAGGGTTTATGCTAACCGATTTTATATTGTGATTTATGCATGAATTGAGTTTTTGTGCAGCAACTTTGGAGAAGAATTTCGACATATGGAGCCTGCATTAAGTGGTTTGGTTTGGTTTAAGATCACTTTTCTTTTGATTCACAAATAACTTTGCTATTAATTGTTTGTTCCTCAAGCAGGTCACGAGAAGAAAGGAGTGCTCTAGGAGTTGCTCTTATTAGGCCTATTAAAGCTAGTAAAAGGCAAATCTTGTGAGATCATTAAGAGAGTAGTGGACCGCCAATCCATAGGACTTGAGTACAAACACGAGAGCACAAGTCAAAGGTATAAGCACACACACACTTGTGAGGATTTTTACCACTAATCTTTGTTCTTTTTGTAGGTATAATGGAAGAAGAACAAGAGCAACCAAACGTGGCTGCTATGTTGCAAGCTCTAATGCAACGTTTTGACAATATGGATACTAAATTCGATACCTTGGCCAATGAAGTCCAACAAGTAAGGGATGGCCAAAATCAACAAGCTCAACCACCTCAAAGAGCTAATGCCGCAAATAACAATGAGTTAACTTCACTTAGTTTGGTAGCTAGTAGAACTTTGAGAGCCTATGTGAAAGGGGAAGTTCATAGGGAGAATTTGTTTCACACTAGGATGTATGCGAATGGGAAGCCTAGTAGTGTGATTATAGATGGGAAGAGTTGTAAAAACATAGTTAGTGATTATTTGGTGAAAGAGTTACAACTACCTACTTCTAATCATCCTAGACCCTATAGCTTAAGTGGTTTCAATGATAGAGAAGAATTTAGTGTTGACAAACAAGTTTTAGTTTCTCTTTCTTTGGCCAGGTACAAGGGAGATGTTTTGTGTGATGTCTTACCCATGCAAGCATGTCATGTACTACTTGGTCAACCATGGCAATATGACAACAAAGTCCAACATGATGGTGAGACGAACCGATATACTCTCATGTGTGGTAAGAAGCCTTTTACTTTAATTCTTTTATCACTTCAAGATGCCTTAAAAGATGAAATTAAAGTGAGAGATGATTTTGCTAAATTGGATGCTGAATTTAGGGCCAAAGTTGAGAGGTTTATACCCACATCGATTTCTTTGGCTTCATTGTTCTAGTTTGAGCAAACTTAGGGTTCTTCAATCTTGTAGAGTCCTAGCAAACAATTAGGTTGTGATTGCTTGGTTGTTTGTGAATCTTGTGATCTTAGGTGTTCAAGTGCAGGTCAACTTGGAGGTCTAAGGCCAACGAACGAAGGAAGATTTATCAAGTGAAGATTGTCGCCATACTCATCTAGAAGTTTGGTGATTCAAGTTGATCTTAGGCCTGTCTCTAAGGTGGATTTGGACCAATTACAACTAGATTCGTATCATGGGATTACAAGGAGCTTATCAAAGGAAGCCTGAACCTTATTGGAGACCTGATCAACCGAGTCAACAATATGGGAACCAAGGTAATTTTCAAGGAAGGCCGAATTTTCAAAGACCTAATTTTCCATATACACAAGTCATCGAGTTACAACAAATCAAGGAATCTATGGAGATGATGAGAAAACAAATTAGCCAATTAGCTAGTGATTTGAGTGACCTCAAGACACAAGGTCAACAAAGGATTCCATCACAACCAAAGGTACCTCCTAGAGATGCAATTTCTCTAAGGAGTGGAAAAGAGTTGCAAGACCCTTATCCAAACCTTGCCGCACATCAACAAGAAATCAAGATTGAAGATGAACCCAATAACAGAGGAGCTGCGCCGATTGAAGATTCCAACAAGGATGATGTCGCAACTCAACCCAAAGGAAAAGGTGTGTGATGCGCCAAGGGCTTATCATGGCTTAGAAGGACACATTGGAGCCAATGAAGATCATGGAGATGTCATCGATGCTAGCTTGGAGGAGCATGGAAGTGGAAGCACTAGTGACCTGCCATGCGACTTGGAGAAGCCCGGCCAACACCGGCCACGTGACTCGGAGATGCCCGGCCAACACCGGCCACGCGACATGGACATGTCTGGCCACAACCGGCCATAGCTTGGCGCACCAACCGGCCACAACCGGCCATCGATTGGGCCATCCGGACAAGGCCGACCGTTTGATCCTTTAGCATTCCGCAAGGTCCAATGACTAGGGCTCGGGCTAAAACGTTGAAGGAAGCTTTATTGGGCTTTGTAAGATCTCATCTTGGAGGTATAGAGTCCATTGAAGACCATTTGGAAGGCATTGAAGTCGACATCACCAATAATATTCCCATCGATTCCAACTTGTTCACCTTACTTGAAATCGATGAGCATTAGGCTTTGGTATTGTGTAATTCGGCGTCATGGGCCTTTATTCTATCTTAGATTAGTTATTTACTTAGTCTAGAAGACATTGGGTTTGGGCTTGTTTGACTAAGTCCAATCCTTGCTTAATTATGTAATGTTATTTACTTTTCCTAGTAGGACAAGGAGTAGGTTATTTCCTTGTTCCTTCCTTTATGTAATGTTTTCCTTTTAGCTTTAGGAGAAGGGTTATGTGTCCCCTATATAAAGGGACCATCCCCCTTTTGTAAACATAAGTTGAGTTGATTAATAAGGTTGAGGATTATTTTCCCAAATTGATTATCTTAGCTTCATTGTTCTAGTTTGAGCAAACTTAGGGTTCTTCATCTTGTAGAGTCCTAGCAAGCAATTAGGTTGAGATAACTTAGTTGTTTGTGAATCTTGTGATCTTGAGAATTCAATTGCAGGTCTAATTGAGTGCTTAAGGCCAACGAAAGAGGAGGGATAGCTTTGTGAAGGTCATCGACATACAAGTCTAGGAGTTGAAGAAGTTCAAGTCGACTTTGGTGGATATTCAAAGGTTGGATTTGAATCTAATACAACTACATTCGTATCAATTGGTAATCAGAGCATAGGTTGTCATCTTCAATCGGTAAATCTATCCTTCTATACATCAATCATCACGTTTTCATCCATCACAACACACCCAAACACTCATCGCACCACCTTCTTAAAAAATTTCAAAAATTCAGGAACTTCAAAAATTCATAGCCGATTCATCTTGCATCGTTTTGCTTTGAAATTTCAGATTTGAGTCCCTCATAACTAGTAGTTATATCAAAAATATTAAAAAAATTTTCGACCAGAAACTTGTTATTTTTGTTCTGGATTCGTTTGAGCTCAGAAAGCTGTGACATTTGAGCTTTAGACTTATTTTGGTGTGATCTTTCTGGGAAAATATTGAAAAAAATAAAAAAATCTGTGCTGTTATCGATATTTTTCAGGAACTAGGGTTCTTAGTTTGGGAAATTTGGGGATTAGGGTTTTCTTGTGCAATTGATCTAATTAGTTGCAATAACTCTAATTGATTGTGTAATTGAGATCCTTGGGTTGCTTTTGTTGTTATTTGTGATTTGATTTAAAGAATTTCAGGTTACAAACCCTATTGGATTCAAGTGGTACAAAATAGGAGACAAGTGGTACTAGGGTTTATGCTAATCAATTGATATTGTGATTGTGCTTGAATTGAGTTTTTGTGCAGCAACTTTGGAGAAGAATTTCGACATAAGGAGCCTGCATTAAGTGGTTTGGTTTGGTTTAAGATTACTTTTCTTTTGATTCACAAATAACTTTGCTATTAATTGTTTGTTCCTCAAGTAGGTGACGAGAAGAAAGGAGTGCTCTAGGAGTTGCTCTTATTAGGCCTATTGAAGCTAGTAAAAGGCAAATCTTGTGAGATCATTAAGAGAGTAGTGGACCGCCAATCCATAGGACTTGAGTACAAATACAAGAGCACAAGTCAAAGGTATAAGCACACACACACTTGTGAGGATTTTTACTACTAATGTTTGTTCTTTGTGTAGGTACCATGGAAAATCAACAAGCCAACACTAATGCCACGTTACAACAAATACTTAAACAACTTGGCACCATGTGTATTAGTTTTGGTGATAGGAGAACTTTGAGAGCCTATGTGAAAGGGGAAGTTCATAGGGAGAATTTGTTTCACATTAGGATGTATGCGAATGGGAAGCCTAGTAGTGTGATTATAGATGGGAAGAGTTGTAAAAACATAGTTAGTGATTATTTGGTGAAAGAGTTACAACTACCTACTTCTAATCATCCTAGACCCTATAGCTTAAGTGGTTTCAATGATAGAGAAGAATTTAGTGTTGACAAACAAGTTTTAGTTTCTCTTTCTTTGGGCAGGTACAAGGGAGATGTTTTGTCTGATGTCTTACCCATGCAAGCATGTCATGTACTACTTGGTCAACCATGGCAATCTGACAACAAAGTCCAACATGATGGTGAGACGAACCGATATACTCTCATGTGTGGTAAGAAGACTTTTACTTTAATTCCTTTATCAGTTCAAGATGCCTTAAAAAATGAAATTAAAGTGAGAGATGATTTTGCTAAATTGGATGCTGAATTTAGGGCCAAAGAAAAGAGTAAATTCGAAACTAAAATTGATGATTGTTTTGATGATAAAACAACCTTAGTTGAAAAGAGTGTTTCAGATGTTGTTTGCGATGATACTAAACCTAATTTGAGTATTGTTTGCAATGACACTAAATCTGTTTTAAGTGTTGTTTGTAATGATACTAAATCTGTTTTGGATGCTAATTGTGATGAAAACAAATATGTTTTGGTTGATCATAGCATTAAAAATAATTTTGTTTTGGTTGATCATAGCATTGCAAATAATCCTATTTTGGTAGATAACATTGAAAATAAACCTGTTTTGGGTGACGAAAAAGAGATTTCTAAGGAAGTTGATAAAGAGTATATGTTAACTACTAAGAGTGAGATTAAAAATGCTTTGAATAATAATTCTGTTTTGATCTTGCTTTTACTTAAAAATACACTTGTTGCTACTAACGACTTGGAAAGAGAACTTCCAAGCAAAATTGTGTTTCCTATGAGTACTATGGTAGGAATTGGAGTTGTTTTGATGCAAGGAGGGAATTTTGTTGCTTACTTTGTGAGAAAATTCCTAGAGGATTGCCATCCATTAGAGAGATTGAATTCGCTCCATTTGGTGTACGTTATGTTCAATACGAGTTCATAGAGAGCTTTCCTTCTGTTGTGCGTTACAAATAAGGTAAGGAGAATGTGGTAGCCGATGCTTTATCAAGGAGTATGTCCTACTTTCCATGCTTGATTCTAAGTTTCTGG
>AWWV01016277.1:0-13737 GCA_001974805.1 Corchorus capsularis
CACTTAGCATGTCTCTTGTTTAACTTTTGTTGGCCTCTTAAATACTTTAAGCTTTCATGATCCGTATGAATCACGAATTCCTTAGGCCAAAGGTAGTGTTGCCACGTTTGCAACGCCCTCACAAGAGCATACAACTCTTTGTCATAGGTTGGATAGTTCAATGCAGCCCCATTCAATTTCTCACTAAAGTATGCGACGGGCTTCCCACCTTGCATTAAAACAGCTCCAATTCCAACCCCTGATGCATCACATTCAATCTCAAAAGTATTGTTAAAGTTAGGTAAAACAAGCAAAGGAGCATTAGTTAGTTTATCCTTCAACGTCTCAAATGCTTCTTGTTGTTCATCTCCCCACTTGAATGGTGCATTCTTCTTCATAACACTTGTAATAGGGGCGGCTAAGGTGCTAAAGTCCTTAACAAACCTCCTATAGAATCCGGCTAGTCCATGAAAAGATCTCACTTGTCCAATGTTGGTGGGTGTTGGCCATTCTTTGATTGCCTTGACCTTTTCTTCATCAACCTCTATACCTTGCGATGAAACCACAAAACCAAGAAAAACAAGCTTGTTTGTGCAAAAGGTGCACTTCTTAAGGTTAGCATATAAGTTCTCAACCCTAAGTACTTCTAACACACATCTTAGATGCCTAACATGCTCATCTAGGTTTCGGCTATACACAAGAATATCATCAAAATAAACAACCACAAACTTGCCAATAAAAGCTCTTAAAACATGATTCATTAATCGCATGAATGTACTAGGTGCATTAGTCAATCCAAAAGGCATAACTATCCATTCATACAATCCTAATTTAGTTTTAAAGGCAGTTTTCCATTCATCACCCTCTTTCATGCGAATTTGATGATAGCCACTCTTAAGATCAATTTTAGAAAATAAGCAAGCACCATGCAATTCATCAAGCATATCATCTAATCTAGGAATAGGGTGACGATACTTTACCGTGATGTTGTTTATTGCCCTACAATCAACACACATTCTCCAAGTCCCATCTTTCTTAGGAACAAGCAACACAGGAACGGCACATGGAGAAAGGCTCTCACGCACAAACCCTTTTTGAAGTAGCTCTCCAACTGCTTCTCCAATTCCTTTGTTTCTTCAGAATTTGTCCTATAAGCTGGCTTATTTGGAATTTGCGCCCCAGGGATGAAGTCGATTTGATGTTCAATCCCCCTAATTGGTGGTAAACCACTAGGAATCTCCTCAGGAAACACATCTACATAATCACTCAAAAGAGAAACAATTTTGCTTGGAAGCTCGCTTTCCAAGTGGTTAGTGCTCACAAGTGTATATTTAAGTAAAAGCAAGATCAAAACAGAATTATCATTCAAAGCCTCTTTAAACTCACTCTTAGTTGCTAACATACACTCCTTAACAACTTTCTTAGAACTAGCATGCCTTTCATCTAAATCGCAATTTACATCTAACTTAGCATGTCTATTCTTTTCTTTAGCCCTATAATCGGATTCCATCTTAGTAAATTCCTCTTTAAATTTTAATTGACCTTTTAAAGCTTCTTGAGGTGATAATGGAATAAAAGTAAAGGGCTTCTTACCACAAATGAGAGTATATTGGTTCTCCTCACCATCATGTTGAACTTTGTTGTCGTATTGCCATGGTCGCCCAAGAAGTACATGGCATGCTTGCATGGGTAAGATATCGCACAATACATCTCCTTTGTACCTGCCCAAACAAAGAGAAACTAAAACTTGTTTGTTAACCCTAATTTCCTCCTTATTGTTGATCCAACCCAAGCTATAAGGTTTAGGGTGTTGTGTAGTGGGTAATTGCATCTCCTTCACCAAATAAATACTAGCTATGTTTGTACAACTCCCACCATCGATAATCACTCTACTAGGCTTCCCATTCGCATACATCCTAGTATGAAACAAGTTCTCCCTTTGGTTGTTCACATCGTTTTTCACATAAGCACTCAAAGTTCTCCTAGCAACCAAACTTTTAAGTGCAAAACCGACACCATCATCACTATCTTCATGCGCATCTCCTTCATCATCTCCATCACCACTAGATCCTAAAGTAATCTCTTCATCTTCACTTTCGATTTCTCCTTGGTCATTCACGAACAACACTTTCTTGTTCACACAATCTTTAGCATAGTGTCCAAAACCTTGACACTTGAAACACTTGACATGATTCTTTGAAGATGAGCTTGATGAAGATTTAGAATCGGTTTTAGGGGTACCTTTTTGCGCTAACTCCCTTTCCTTTGATGACTTGTCATCCTTCTTGATTGGAGTTTTCCATGAGCTTGATGATGATGTAAAGCTCTTCTTATTCCTTTTACTCGGCTTTCGGCCTTCAAAGCATGTTGAAGCAACTCCTCGACCTCATAGTGTTGTTGCATCTCTACTATATCATGAATTTCTCTATTCAATCCCGCCAAGAATCTAGCTATAGTAGCTTGTGGAGCTTCATCGATCTCGGCCCTTGACATCAACAACATCATCTCGGAGTAGTATTCATCAACACTCCTAGTTCCTTGCCTCAAAGATTGCAACTCTTGGTAAAGACCATTAGTGTAAAAGCTTGGAACAAACCTCTTCCTCATATAACTCTTTAGACCCAACCAAGTGTTGATCGGCCCTTCCAAGTTTCTTCTTCTTGTTTGCACCAATTGATTCCACCAATTTAAAGCATTCTCCGTGAATTCAAGAGTAGCAATTTGTACCTTCTTTGGCTCGGCATGTGGATAGTAGTCAAAATACATATCCAATTTCGACTCCCACTCCAAGTAATCGGCTGGAGACCCTCTCCCATTGAATTTAGGGATTTTGTATTTGATGTTGTCCTTAGGCTCCTCTCTTTCAATTCCTCTTTTAGGCCGCATGTTTTCATTGTGAGCTTGACCAAGTTCTTGTTGCCTTAGTCTCTCCATGGGATCGATTCTAGCAATTTGCCTCGGTGGTGGAGGATGATCCTCATTGTTGATTGCGGCATTAGCTCCTTGTTGAGCTTGTGGATTTCGAGTTTCCAATGCCTCCAATCTTGTTGTCATGGTACCAAGTTGTCATATGATTTGTTGCAACATGGCATTTGTATTCTCTCCTTGATTTTGCTCTTCTTGTCTATCTCCCATTGTATCTACAAAAAGACAAAAGTTAGTAATAAAAATCCTCACAAGTGTGTGTGTGCTTATACCTTTGACTTGTGCTCTCGTGTTTGTACTCAAGTCCTATGGATTGGCGGTCCACTACTCTCTTAATGATCTCACAAGATTTGCCTTTTTTAGCTTCAATAGGCCTAATAAGGGCAACTCCTAGAGCACTCCTTTCTTCTCGTGACCTACTTGAGGAACAAACAATTAGTAGCAAAGTTATTTGTGAATCAAAAGAAAAGTGATCTTAAACCAAACCAAACCACTTAATGCAGGTTCCTTATGTCGAAATTCTTCTCCAAAGTTGCTGCACAAAAACTCAATTCAAGCACAACCACAATATCAATCGATTAGCATAAACCCTAGTACCACTTGTCTCCTATTTTATACCACTTGAATCCAATAGGGTTTGTAACCTGAAATTCTTCAAATCAAATCACAATTAACAGCAAAAGCAATCCAAGGATACAATTACACAAACAACTAGGATTAGTTGCAACTAAGTAGATCAATTGCACAAGAAAACCCTAATCCCCAAATTTCCCAAACTAAGAACCCTAGTTCCTGAAAAATATCGATAACAGCACAGATATTTTTGATTTTTTTTCAATATTTTTCCCAGAAAGATCACACCAAAATAAGTCTAAAGCTCAAATTTCACAGCTTTCCGAGCTCAAACGAATCCAGAACAAAAATCACAAGTTTCTGGTCGAAATTTTTTTTTTTATTTTTTTTTATATTTTTCGATATAACTACTAGTTATGAGAGACTCAAATCTGAAATTTCAAAGAAAAATGATGCAGGATGAATCGGCTATGAATTTTTGAAGTTTCTTAATTTTTGAATTTTTCAAGAAGGTGGTGCGATGAGTGTTTGGGTGTGTTGTGATGGATGAAAACGTGATGATTGATGTATTGAAGGATAGATTTACCGATTGAAGATGACAACCTATGCTCTGATTACCAATTGATACGAATCTAGTTGTATTAGATTCAAAATCCCCTTTGAATATCCACCAAAGTCGACTTGAACTTCTTCAACTCCTAGACTTGTATGTCGATGATCTTCACAAAGCTATCCCTCCTCTTTCGTCGGCCTTAAGCACTCAATTAGACCTGCAATTGAATTCTCAAGATCACAAGATTCACAAACAACCAAGCAATCACAACTTAATTGTTTGCTAGGACTCTACAAGATGAAGAACCCTAAGTTTGCTCAAACTAGAACAATGAAGCCAAAGAAATCGATATGGGTATAAACCTCTCAACTTTATTGATTAACTTGACTTGTGTTTACAAGAGGGGGATGGTCCCTTTATATAGTAGTAGGGGACGCATAACCCTTCTCCTAAATCTAAAAGGAAAACATTACATAAAGGAAGAAACAAGGAAATAGCATAACTTAATTAAGCAAGGATTGGACTTAGTCAAACAAGGCCCAACCCAATGTCTTCTAAACTAATTAAATAATTAATCTAAGATAGAATAACGGCCCATGAGGCCGAATTACACAATACCAAAGCCTAATGCTCATCGATCTCAAGTAAGGTAAACACCTTGGAATCGATGGGAATATTCTTGGTGATGTCGACTTCAATGCCTTCCAAATGTTCTTCAATGGACTCTAAACCTTCAAGATGAGATCTTACAAAGCCTAATAAAGCTTCCTTGAACCTTTTAGCCCGTGCCCTAGTCATTGGACCTTGCGGAATGGCTAAAGGATCAAAAGGCCGGTCTTGTCCGGATGGCCCTATCGATGTCCGGTTGTGGCCGGTTGGTGCGCCTAGCAATGGCCGGTTGTGGCCGGACATGTCCATGTCGCGTGGCCGGTGATGGCCGGGCATCTCCAAGTCGCGTGGCCGGTGTTGGCCGGACTTCTCCAAGTCGCATGGCCGGTCACTAGTGCTTCCACCTCCATGCTCCTCCAAGCTAGCATCGATGACATCTCCATGATCTTCATTGGTTCCAATGTGTCCTTCTAAGCCATGATAAGCCCTTGGCGCATCAGGTGATGATACTTTACCGTGATGTTGTTTATTGCCCTACAATCCACACACATTCTCCAAGTCCCATCTTTCTTAGGAACAAACAACATAGGAACGACACATGGAGAAAGGCTCTCACGCGCAAACCCTTTTGAAGTAGCTCTCCAACTTGCTTCTCCAATTCCTTTGTTTCTTCAGGGTTTGTCCTATAAGCTGGCTTATTAGGTATTTGCGCTCCAGGGATGAAATCGATTTGATGCTCTATTCCTCTTATTGGCGGCAAACCACTAGGATTCTCCTCCCGAAACACATCTACATAATCACTCAAAAGGGAAACAATATTGCTTAGAAGCTCTCTTTCCAAGTCGTTAGTAGCAACAAGTGTATTCTTAAGCAAAAGTAAGATCAAAACAGAATTATCATTCAAAGCTTCTTTAATCTCACTCTTAGTAGCTAACATACACTCCTTAACAATTTTCTTAGAACTAGCATGCTTTTCAACTATATCGCAATTCACATCTAACTTAGCATGCCTACTCTTTTCTCTAGCCCTATAATCGGATTCCATCTTAGTAAATTCCTCTTTCAATTTTAATTGATCTTTTAAAGCTTCTTGAGGTGATAGTGGAATAAAAGTAAAGGGCTTCTTACCACACATGAGAGTATATTGATTCGTGTCACCATCATGTTTAACTTTGTTGTCATATTGCCATGGTCGCCCAAGTAGTACATGGCATGCTTGCATGGGTAAGATATCGCACAATACATCTCCTTTGTACCTGCCCAAACAAAGCGAAACTAAAACTTGTTTGTTAACCCTAATTTCCTCCTTATCATTGATCCAACCTAAACTATAGGGTTTAGGGTTTTGTGTAGTGGGTAATTGCATCTCCTTCACCAAATAAATACTAGCTATGTTTGTACAACACCCTCCATCAATAATTACACTACTAGGCTTCCCATTCGCATACATCCTAGTATGGAACAAGTTCTCCCTTTGATTGTTCATATCGTTTTTCACATAAGCACTCAAAGTTCTCCTAGCAACCAAACTCTGAAGTGCTACACCAACGCCTTCATCACTATCATCATCGGTTTGTACCTCTATTTGACCATCTCCATCACCACTTGATCCAAGCACAATATATTCATCGTCACTTACAATCTCGCCATTGTCATTAGTAAGCATGACTTTCTTGTTAACACAATCTCTTGCAAAGTGTCCATATCCTTGACACTTGAAACACTTTACATAGTTCTTAGAAGATGAGCTTGATGAAGATTTAGAATCGGTTTTAGGGGTCACAACCTTTTGCTCAGACTCCTTTTCCTTTGATGACTTGTCATCCTTCGTGACTGGAGTTTTCCATGAGCTTGATGATGATGATGTAAAGCTCTTCTTATTCCTCTTTACTTGACTCTCGGCCCTCAAAGCATGTTGAAGCAATTCCTCAACATCATAGTGTTGTTGCATCTCCACAATATCATGAATTTCTCTATTCAATCCCGCCATAAACCTAGCTATAGTAGCTTGTGGAGTTTCATCAACCTTGGCCCTAGACATTAACAACATCATCTCGGAGTAGTATTCATCAACACTCCTAGTTCCTTGCCTTAAGGATTGCAACTCTTGGTAGAGACCATTAGTGTAAAAGCTTGGAAGAAACCTCTTCCTCATGTAACTCTTTAGACCCAACCAAGTGTTGATCGGCTTTTCCAAGTTTCTTCATCCTTGTTTGCACCCAATTGATTCCACCAATTTAAAGCATTCTCTGTGAATACAAGAGTAGCAATTTGTACCTTCTTTGGTTCGGCATGAGGATAGTAATCAAAATACATATCCAATTTCGACTCCCACTCCAAGTAATCGGATGGAGACCCTCTCCCATTGAATTTAGGGATTTTGTATTTGATGTTGTCTTTAGGCTCCTCTCTTTCAATTCCTCTTCTAGGCCGCATGTTTTCATTGTGAGCTTGCCTACCTAGTTCTTGTTGCCTTAGTCTCTCCATAGGATCGATTCTAGCAATTTGCCTCGGTGGTGGCGGATGATCCTCTTCATTGTTGCGTCCGACATTAGCTCTTTGAGGTGGTTGAGCTTGTTGATTTTGACCATCTGTTACTTGTTGGACTTCATTGGTCAAGGTATCGAATCTAGTATCCATATTGTCAAATCGTTGAATTAAAGTTTGCAACATAGCAGCCACGTTTGGTTGCTCTTGTTCTCCTTCCATAATACCTACAAAAAGAACAAAGATTAGTAGTAAAAATCCTCACAAGTGTGTGTGTGCTTATACCTTTGACTTGTGCTCTCGTGTTTGTACTCAAGTCCTACGGATTGGCAGTCCAGTACTCTCTTAATGATCTCACAAGATTTGCCTTTTACTAGCTTCAATAGGCCTAATAAGAGCAACTCCTAGAGCACTCCTTTCTTCTCGTGACCTACTTGAGGAACAAACAATTAGTAGCAAAGTTATTTGTGAATCAAAGGAAAAGTGATCTTAAACCAAACCAAACCACTTAATGCAGGCTCCTTATGTCGAAATTCTTCTCCAAAGTTGCTGCACAAAAACTCAATTCAAGCACAATCACAATATCAATCGATTAGCATAAACCCTAGTACAACTTGTCTCCTATGTTGTACCACTTGGATCCAATAGGGTTTGTAACCTGAAATTCTTCAAATCAAATCACAAATAACAGCAAAAGCAACCCAAGGATCTCAATTACACAATCAATTAGAGTTTTTCGATATAACTACTAGTTATAAGGGACTCAAATCTGAAATTTCAAAGCAAAAAGATGTAAGATGAATCGGCTATGAATTTTCAAAGTTTCTGAATTTTTGGAACTATATGGTGCGATAAGAACAAGATGAAGTTTGATGGATAAAAACTTGATGAATGATGTATAGAAGGATAGATTTACCGATTGAAGATGACAACTTATGCTCTGATTACCAGTTGATACGAATCTAGTTGTATTAGATTCAAATCCAACCTTTGAATATCCACCAAAGTCGACTTGAACTTCTTCAACTCCTAGACTTGTATATCGATGACCTTCACTAAGCTATCCCTTCTTTTTCGTCGGCCTTAAGCACTCAATTAGACCTGCAATTGAATTCTCAAGATCACAAGATTCACAAACAACTAAGTTATCTCAACCTAATTGCTTGCTAGGACTATACAAGATGAAAAACCCTAAGTTTGCTCAAAATAGAACAATGAAGCCAAAGAAATCGATTTGGGTATAAACCTCTCAACTTTATTGATTAACTTGACTTGTGTTTACAAGAGATAAAAGAGCCCTTATATAGGGGAGGGATATCAGCTACAGTCCATTCAATGGCTTCTTTGTATTCCTTCAAGACTCTGATTAGTTATTCTTCTTGCAAATCGTTCAATTTACTTGAAATAACAATAGGCAGGGTATCATTATCTCCAAGGAAAACATGTTTCAGGCCTTCAGGAAGCGGTTTCAGCTTGACTTCTGGAGGTTGAATGATAGATGGTAATGGCTCGGGCGTTGGCTCCAGATTGATGTAAGAAATCGTCTCCACCTCTTCGTTGAATGATAGTTCGCTGACAATTTCTGCTATCTCTTTTGGGATCTCGACTTCTTCTTCTTCAACGTCTTGCTGATGTAAACTTTTGGTGAGGATCACCTCAAGTTCATCTTTTTGATTGAGTGCTTGTACTTCTTCTGAATAAGTACCAATTGTGTCAATGGAATAGACAGAATGAATTTCGGCAGGAGCTTCTATTGATTCACTTATGTTGAATACAATAGGCTTTCCATCGAATTCCATTGTGATTGTTCCTTCTTTTGCGTTGAAATCCATACTTGCTGCAATCAAAAGCAGCCTTCCTAGTAGTAGTTGCATTTGAGGTAGATGAATGTCATCCTCACTCATCTTCAAGACATAGAAATCTGCAGGAAAAACAAAATCTCCTATCTGCACTAAAACATTCTCAACTAAACCTTCAGGTTTATGGTTAGTTCTATTAGTAAATTGGATAATAAGATCTGTTTCAAGGAGAGGTTCTATTTTCAATTGCTTATAGACAGAGTAAGGCATGATATTGATCAAAGATCCATATTCACACATAGCATTACCTACTTCATTCTTTCCTATACTACAAGGAATAGAAAAGGAACCTAAACTATTGCATTTATAATGCAATTTCCATTGATAAGCAGCAGATATATTTTCATCCATGCAGGCATATTTTCACCATACTTAATCTTATTATTGCATAATTCTCTAAGAAAAGAAGCATACCTTGGTACTTTGACTATTTCATCAACGAAAGGAACGTTTACCTCTAATTTCCGAAGTAAATTGAGTTGTTGAGCAAACCTTTGAGGGAATGGTAGTGGATCATACTTAGCTTGCATCTCCTCCATCCATTCTTCTTCTGATTGCTGGTGTTTATCGTTTAGAATGGCAGGTACATCTTTCTTGATTTCGGTTGAAGTCTTCATATCTCCTCGGCTTGGCTCATCGAACACATCAATGGGCGGTAGTGTTTTAGGAAAATTAGGTGTTGGAATTGATGACATCGCAGGTACATTAGGCAATTCCATCCAATGCTGGGTTTCTTCAATAGCATTGATTCCTCTTTTTTGAATAGACGGTTGTGAACAAACACTCATAAATTCAGCAAACATCTTTGCTAAATTTCTGCATTGAGTAGTCACTTCCTTCAACTCTTTTCGAATTTCTGCTATCTCTGAATCCTTTGCTGCATCGGCTTCATTGGTTGTACCAAATTGATGTATATTTTCCACCATAGTATTCAGCAGCTTCCTTGCTTCTTCAGGGGTTTTGAATGTAAGTCCTCCTCCACTGGCAGCGTCGACATAGATGCGATCTTCATAAATAAGGCCATCATAAAAGTGTTGGATTAAAAGTGCTTCGCTGATGTTGTGGTAAGGGCAACTTGCGCAGATCTGATTATATCTCTCCCAGTATTGGTACCACTTTTCGCCTTGCAATTATTGACAAGTGTTGATCTTTCTTCTGACATCAGCACGCTTAGCTTCCGGACAGTATTTATTCAAAAATATTGTCTCCATCTCTTTCCAAGATTTTATGGATTTGGGTGGTAGTCTTAAGAACCATTCTTTTGCCTTTCCGTCTAATGTGACAGGAAAAGTTCGAAGTTTCAAGTCCTCTTCAGGCATCCCAGTGATTGTAGCACATTTCAGAAAGAAACTTTGCAGATGTTCATGAGGATTCTCATGATGTTCTCTTTGAAAAATCGGCAGCATACGGATTACTCCTGGCTTCAATTTGTAAGACATATCCATAGCTGGATAGTCAATACAAAGGGGCGGCAATTCACAGTTGAAATTCAGCTCTCGTAACGTTTGTGATTGCTCCATTGGATCTATTCTGCAAAACCAAGATGATCAAGTGCAAATCTAATAGAAAATAAAACAAGAGAAAAAGAAAATTAAACACAATCTCCCCGGCAACGACGCCAAAATTTATGATCGGCCGTCAGCAATCATAAAAATAATTATCCCAATAATTACTAACTAAACTAGCTAGGGCAAGTAGGGGTCGATCCCACAGAGAGAACGACTCTTCCTTTTCTCAAACAAAACAAATTAATAAAGAGAATTTAAAGAAGAATTAAAATTAAATCTAACTAATAAGTAAATTAACTAAGAGAGCAATCAAGAAAATTAAAGAAAACAATTAATCAAAAGCAGTGTTTATTATGAGAAAATCAATTAAATATAAACCTCCAACATAGAATTAATATCCCTCTTGACAACAATAACATGGATCATTGATATCTAAAGATTATGAGAACCTTGAATAGCCTGTCGGACTTAACCTAAATTACCTTAATTAGATTAGATTACCGATTAAAGTCTGATACGAATCTAGTTGTATTAGATTCAAATCCAACCTTTGAATATCCACCAAAGTCGACTTGAACTTCTTCAACTTCTAGACTTGTATGTCGATGACCTTCACAAAGCTATCCCTCCTCTTTCGTCGGCCTTAAGAACTCAATTAGACCTGCAATTGAATTCTCAAGATCACAAGATTCACAAACAACTAAGTTATCTTAACCTAATTACTTGCTAGGACTCTACAAGGTGAAGAACCCTAAGTTTTCTCAAACTAGAACAATGAAGCCAAAGAAATCGATATGGGTAAAAACCTCTCAACTTTATTGATTAACTTGAGTTGTGTTTACAAGAGGTATTGGTGCCCTTATATAGTGATAGGGTCAACCAAAATCCTAAAATAAATCCTAATTTTCGTCCAAATATAAGGGTTAGGGAAAAACTAGTCCTTGCCCAACTAGGAAAAGGAAATAAAGACATAATTAAACAAGGATTGGACTTAGTCAACCAAGGCCCAATCCAAATAAGGTCCAAACTTAAAAATAAGCTAATTTAAGATATAATTAAGCCCAAACAAAGATAACTAATGATAATGGGCATGCCATGATGTCAATCCGGCCATCTAGAATCAATAGCAAGCAAAGTGATGAACTTGTAATTTGTTGGTGTTTTCTTGCTCAAATCATCATCAAAGCTCTTCAAATGAACTTCAATGGTCTTCAAGTCTTCAAGATGAGTTCGAACAAGGCCCATGAGTGCATCCTTGAATCTCTTAGCTCTTGTTCTAGTCATCGGACCAATAGGCATCTTCAATGGATCAAATGGCATCTTTTTAGTGCTTGGAACATGATTATCGATATCTCCATGGTCTCCATGCATCTTCATGCTTCCTTTTAGCCCTTGCGCATCCTTTCCATGCTCTCCATGCTTGTCTTCAAGTCCATGATAAGTCCTTGGTGTATCATTCCTTCCATGGTAAGCCTTGGGCGCATCATTCCCTCCCCCTTGAAGAAGATTTGTCCTCAAATCTTTGTTGTAAGAAGTGTCCCATGAGCTACTAGATGATGTATAGCTCTTCTTGGTCAAACTAACATCATTATCAAACCAATCCGTACTTTGATTAAATCTTGGGGGAAGATTATACATTCGCTGCACAAAATTTTTAACCCTGGTTGCCCAATCGTTGGCTTGATTTTGCTCTCCTTCCATTGTACGTACCTACACAAAAGAAAGTTAATAGGAAAAATTCCTCAAAAGTGTGTGTGTGTATACCTTGTGTGCTCTCGTGTTTGCACTCAATCTCCCAAAGCTTGCTGAAAAATCCAATTAGAACAAGCACAAAACACAATTGAACCAATTCAATCAAACAATTCAAAACCCTAGTACCACTTATCTCCAATTTTATACCACTTGTTTCCAATAGGGTCTAATTTCTTCAAATTAAGCCTTCAATTCACAGCAAAAGCAACCCAAGATATCCAATTACACAATCAATTAGAGTTAATTGCAACTAACTAGATCAATTGCACAAGAAAACCCTAATCCCCAAATTTCCCAAACCAAGAACCCTAGTTCCTGGAAAAAATTGATAACAGCACAGATTTTTTTGATTTTTTTTAATATTTTTCCCAGAAAGATCACACGAAAATAAGTCTAAAGCTCAAATTTCACAGCTTTCCAAGCTCAAACGAATCCATAACAAAAATCACAAGTTTCTGGTCGAAATTTTTTTTATTTTTTATTTTATTTTTTTTATATTTTTCGATATAACTACTAGTTATAAGGGACTCAAATCTGAAATTTCAAAGCAAAAAGATGTAAGATGAATCGGCTATGAATTTTCAAAGTTTCTGAATTTTTTGAACTATATGGTGCGATAAGAACAAGATGAAGTTTGATAGATGAAAACTTTATGAATGATGTATAGAAGGATAGATTTACCGATTGAAGATGACAACCTATGCTCTGATTACCAAATGATATGAATCTAGTTGTATTATATTCAAATCCAACCTTTGAATATCCACCGAAGTCGACTTGAACTTCTTCAACTTCTAGACTTGTATGTCGATGACCTTCACAAAGCTATCCCTCCTCTTTCGTCGGCCTTAAGCACTCAATTAGACCTGCAATTGAATTCTCAAGATCACAAGATTCACAAACAACTATGATGCGCCAAGGGCTTATCATGGCTTAGAAGAACACATTGGAGCCAATGGAGATCATGAAGATGTCATCGATGCTAGCTTGGAGGAGCATGGAGATGGGGGCACAAGTGACCGGCCATCGCTTGGAGAAGCCGCGCAACACCGGCCACAAGACCGGCCACGCGACATGGACATGTCCGGCCATCACCGGCCACGCGACATGGACATGGCCGGCTACAACCGGCCAAATGACTCGGCCATGCCCGGCCACAACCGGCCACGCGACCCTTTGTCTATGCCGTTGGGTCCAATCACAAGGGCTCGGGCTAAAAGGTTTAAGGAAGCTTTGGTGGGCTTTATAAGATCTCATCTTGAAGAATTGAAGACCATTGAAGACACATTGGGCCGATTTGAAGATCACACAACAAGGAATATTCCAAACGATTCCATGTTGTGCACCATGTTATCCATCGATGAGCATTAGGCTTACTATTGTGTAATTTGGTCATTGGGCCTTTTATTCTATCTTAGATTAGTTATTTATTTAGTTTAGAAGACATTGGGTTGGGCCTTGTTTGACTAAGTCCAATCCTTGCTTAATTAAG
>AWWV01016281.1:0-24071 GCA_001974805.1 Corchorus capsularis
GGCCCTTCCAAGTTTCTTCTTCTTGTTTGCACCAATTGATTCCACCAATTTAAAGCATTCTCCGTGAATTCAAGAGTAGCAATTTGTACCTTCTTTGGCTCGGCATGTGGATAGTAGTCAAAATACATATCCAATTTCGACTCCCACTCCAAGTAATCGGCTGGAGACCCTCTCCTATTGAATTTAGGGATTTTGTATTTGATGTTGTCCTTAGGCTCCTCTCTTTCAATTCCTCTTCTAGGCCGCATATTTTCATTGTGAGCTTGCCCTCCTAGTTCTTGTTGCCTTAGTCTCTCCATGGGATCGATCCTAGCAATTTGCCTCGGTGGTGGAGGATGATCCTTATTGTTTATGGCGGCATTAGCTCCTTGTTGAGCTTGTGGATTTCGAGTTTCCAATGTCTCCAATCTTGTTGTCATGGTACCAAGTTGTCGTATGATTTGTTGCAACATGGCATTTGTATTCTCTCCTTGATTTTGCTCTTCTTGTCTATCTCCCATTGTATCTACAAAAAGAACAAAAGTTAGTAATAAAAATCCTCACAAGTGTGTGTGTGCTTATACCTTTGACTTGTGCTCTCGTGTTTGTACTCAAGTCCTATGGATTGGCGGTCCACTACTCTCTTAATGATCTCACAATATTTGCCTTTTACTAGCTTCAATAGGCCTAATAAGAGCAACTCCTAGAGCACTCCTTTCTTCTCGTGACCTACTTGAGGAACAAACAATTAGTAGCAAAGTTATTTGTGAATCAAAAGAAAAGTGATCTTAAACCAAACCAAACCACTTAATGCAGGCTCTTGATGTCAAAATTCTTCTCCAAGGTTGCTGCACCAAAACTCAATTCAAACACAATTCAAATAATCAAGTCGATTAGAAAACCCAATTGATACCAATTGATACGAATCTAGTTGTATTAGAAAACCCTAGTACCACTTAATTCCAATTTTGTACCACTTGTCTCCAATAGGGTTTGTAACCTGAAATTCTTCAAATCAAATCACAATTAACAGCAAAAGCAATCCAAGGATCTCAATTACACAATCAATTAGGATTAGTTGCAACTAAATAGATCAATTGCACATGAAAACCCTAATCCCCAAATTTCCCAAACTAAGAACCCTAGTTCCTGGAAAAAATCGATAACAGCACATATATTTTTGGATTTTTTCAATATTTTTCCCAGAAAGATCACACCAAATTAAGTCTAAAGCACAAATTTGACAGCTTTCCGAGCTGAAACGAATCCAGAACAAAAATCACAAGTTTCTGGTCGAAATTTTTTTTTATATTTTTCGATATAACTACTAGTTATGAGGGACTCAAATCTGAAATTTCAAGGTAAAACGATGCAAGATGAATTGGCTTTGAATTTTTGAAGTTTCTGAATTTTTGTGAATTTTTCAAGAAGGTGGTGCGATGAGTGTTTGGGTGTGTTGTGATGGATGAAAACGTGATGATTGATGTATAGAACGATAGATTTACCGATTGAAGATGACAACCTATGCTCTGATACCAATTGATACGAATCTAGTTGTATTAGATTCAAATCCAACCTTTGAATATCCACCAAAGTCGACTTGAACTTCTTCAACTCCTAGACTTGTATGTCGATGAACTTCACAAAGCTATCCCTCCTCTCTCGTCGGCCTTAAGCACTCAATTAGACCTGCAATTGAATTCTCAAGATCACAAGATTTACAAACAACTAAGTTATCTCAACCTAATTGCTTGATAGGACTCTACAAGATGAAGAACCCTAAGTTTGCTCAAACTAGAACAATGAAGCTAAGATAATCAATTTGGGAAAATAATCCTCAACTTTATTAATCAACTCAACTTATGTTTACAAGAGGGGGATGGTCCCTTTATATACTAGTAGGGGACGCATAACCCTTCTCCTAAAACTAAAAGGAAAACATAAAGGAAGGAACAAGGAAATAGCTTATTCCTTGTCCTAGTAGGAAAAGTAAATACATAACTTTAATTAAGCAAGGATTGGACTTAGTCAAACAAGGCCCAACCCAATGTCTTCTAAACTAAATAAATAATTAATCTAAGATAGAATAAAAGCCCATGAGGCCGAATTACACAATACCAAAGCCTAATGCTCATCGATTTCAAGTAAAGTAAACACCTTGGAATCGATGGGAATATTCTTGGTGATGTCGACTTCAATGCCTTCCAAATGTTCTTCAATCGACTCTAAACCTCCAAGATGAGATCTTACAAAGCCCAATAAAGCTTCCTTGAACCTTTTAGCCCGTGCCCTAGTCATTGGACCTTGCGGAATGGCTAAAGGATCAAATGGTCGATCTTGTCCGGATGGCCCAATCGATGGCTGGTTCTGGCCGGTTGGTGCGCCAAGCGATGGCCGGTTGTGGCCGGACATGTCCATGTCGCGTGGCCGGTGTTGGCCGGGCATCTCCGAGTCACGTGGCCGGTGTTGGCCGGACTTCTCTAAGTCGCATGGCCGGTCACTAGTGCTTCCACCTCCATGATCCTCCAAGCTAGCATCGATGACATCTCCATGAACTTCATTGGCTCCAATGTGTCCTTCTAAGCCATGATAAGCCCTTGGCGCATCACTAATTACCAATTGATACGAATCTAGTTGCATTAGATTCAAATCCAACCTTTGAATATCCACCAAAGTCGACTTGAACTTCTTCAACTCCTAGACTTGTATGTCGATGATCTTCACAAAGCTATCCCTCCTCTTTCGTCGGCCTTAAGCAATCAATTAGACCTGCAATTGAATTCTCAAGATCACAAGATTCACAAACAACTAAGTTATCTCAACCTAATTGCTTGATAGGACTCTACAAGATGAAGAACCCTAAGTTTGCTCAAACTAGAACAATGAAGCCAAAGAAATCGATGTGGGTATAAACCTCTCAACTTTATTGATTAACTTGACTTGTGTTTACAAGAGATAAAAGAGCCCTTTATAGGGGAGGGATTGGCGCATAACCTACTCCAAACCCCAATCCTAATCCTATAAGGGGCGGCATAATTAAAAGGAAGGAACAAGGAAATAGCCTACTCCTTGTCCTACTAGGAAAAGTAAATAACATTACATATTTAAACAAGGATTGGACTTACTCAAACAAGGCCCAACCCAATGTCTTCTAGACTAAATAAATAACTAATCTAAGATAGAATAAAGGCCCATGAGGCCGAATTACACAAAGCCAAAGCCTAATCCTCATCGATTTTAAGTAAGGTAAACACCTTGGAATCGATGGGAATATTCTTGGTGATGTCGACTTCAATGCCTTCCAAATGTTCTTCAATGGACTCTAAACCTCCAAGATGAGATCTTACAAAGCCCAATAAAGCTTCCTTGAACCTTTTAGCCCGAGCCCTAGTCATTGGACCTTGCGGAATGGCTACAGGATCAAACGGTCGGTCTTGTCCGGATGGCCCAATCGATGACCGGTTGTGGCCGGTTGGTGCGCCAAGCGATGGCCGGTTGTGGCCGGATGCCCCAGGCGATGTCGCATGCGATGGCCGGTCATGTGGCCGGTGTTGCGCGACTTTTCCAAGCAATGGCCGGTCACTTGTGCTTCCATATCCATGCTCCTCCAAGCTAGCATCGATGAGATCCCCTTGATCTTCATTGGCTCCAATGTGTTCTTCTAAGCCATGATAAGCCCTTGGCGCATCACCCTCTCTCGAAGGATCCTCTCAAGAATTCTCTAGATTCTCTCTCGATAGTCTCTCGAACTCCCTCCTCCCTGAATCCTCTCTGATTCATCGTCTCTATTGATTTTCTTTCTACTGACCTCTCTCTCCCTGATCAACCATTGACAACTTCCTCTCTTCACCTTCCAGAGATACACTCTCTCTCTCTCTCAATCACTCTCTTTCCTATCAACAAGCTCTCACTCACTGCTCACGACAGGAATTCTCTCTCTGAGAAAAATAAAAAGAAAAGCTCTGTCTTCATGGATTCTGGACTCGAGGCTCTCCCTCTCTGATTTCTTAAATGGACGCTTGGTTTTCTCTCTAAAAAGGGGAGGAATTTGAGCCTCATTCTCTTGTTCTTGAAACCCTATATCAATCCTTGTTCATCGCTTTCATAACCCAAATCGAATCCATTTTCTTCAAATTAACAGAGGGTTTTTAGGTTTTAGAAGGTGAGGATTTCGTATCTGGTATTATTTTGGTAAAAAGGAGGCTGCTTTGGCGAGTTCGATCGAAGAAAGCAGAAGGAGAAACGCCTGTCAGTTCGAGAAGAGAGAGGGAAGAAGGAAAAACGCGAGGAAGAAGGAAAGAGGAAGCTGTTTGCTTAAAAGGAAAAAAAGGATCCGAAACGACGCCGTTTTTTGTAAGTCTTCCTTTCAATTTTCTCAATTAAGTCATGTTTGTTTAATTTGCTGCGATTTAAGGCCTGTTTATGTTGATTTGTTTCAATTTAAGACCTGGTTGTGTTGTTTTTATGATACAGTTGATAAATTTAAGTCATTTTTAGTTTTAAATAAGCTTTTCCATGTTAAATCTAATTAAAAATCCAAACTTTTTTTAATTTCCATGTTAAAATCTTAAGTAATTTGTTAAAAGTGGCTTATATTAATGTGTTTGCTAATCTTCGTTGGTAAATCAATAGATCCTAGGGTTTGAGTATTAGTTAGCTTAAAGATGAAATCTTTAATTGCAGATGATTAATGATTATTAAAGTCTAGGCTTTTGTGTTAAAATTAATTTAGAAATTAAAGTTTGGGTTTAATGGCTTGATTCTTTTAAGGTCATACTAATTGAAGATGATTCATTGATCCCACTTTGATCGAGCCAAAAACAACCCTATTTTTATGATCATTTTCCTATGGTTTTTGGTATTTTTATGTGGAATTTAACCCTATTTTGCAAGTATTTGTGTTTTCAGGTCTTGAAGAGAAGAAAAGTGGAAACTTATTGTTTTTCACTCTTTTTGGAGCTAAATTGATGACTTTTTGCACAAATATGGACTTGGCAACTTGGAGTGAAGATTTGAAGATACGAAGTTCGTGATTGAAGATATTTTGAAGATTTGAAGACAATTGAAGAATTAATTCAAGAAGTAAAAATTGAAGATTTGGAGCTCATTTGCAAAGGATTGAAGCCAAGTCCAGAAGAAGCCCTGAAGTTGAGGATTTTTTGGATTATATGGGAATATACTCAGCCCATATAAACCTATAATTGGAGTTAAAATCCCAATTTGTAGGCCTAATATCCAAAAGAATATCCAAATCCCGCAATAATCCCACAGATTTGCGATATAAGCCCGGTTTCAGCGCAGTCTTCGTAAAAAGGCCATAACTTTCTGCTCAGATGTCCGTTTTAGGCCAGTGAGTAGCCGTTGGAAAGCTAACTTCGAGCTCTACAACCTTCTTTTGAAGTGCAAAGCCCAGATCTGCCATCTTCAAGCCCGAATATCAAGTTGAATTTTCTGCAGAAATCCAGAAAATTCCAGAATCCTCTTTTGACTTGGATTCTACTCTAGGATGACACCTAATCCAACTTGGAGTCTAAGTCAGCCCTTAAACCGTCTTACCCTATTCCTCCACTATAAATAGTCACCTCCTGTATCACAAATCACACAACTTTACACCTCATAAATTTTAGATAATTCTCTTTTTCTACCTTTCTTTAGTTTAGGTTTTTCTCTAGTTTTAGGTTAAAGGTGTGGACACCCCTTCTTCTTGAAGAGGGGTGCGATATCCCTTGTGCTGTGAAGGGAGGATTTTGCCTTCAAGTTTTGTAAGTATTCTCATGCCTCTCATGGATTTTCCTAAGTCCATGAGAAGCTAAATTCTTAATACTTCTTATCCTTTGGTGAACTCAATCAATTGATTATGGTGAGATTTCTATGCTTATAATTTGATATTAGTTTTTGATAGGTAGTAGGCGAGTCTCTGTTTTATTTTATGATCTTGATAATTACGTAGTTAGAGCCGCGGCTAATGAAATAGTTTGATAGATCTATAGTTAAGTCAAACAATACGGTTAGTTCTTGAGTTTGACTGTTTGGTAACAAATTAGGTATGCTTAGCCGCAGCCTAATGGGACAAACTTACCACTGACCGAGAAATTGCTTGGTGCTTGGTTTTACTTTTGTATGCATGTGTGAAAAATTAATTGTTCTTAATGCTTTATTCTTAAGTGGTCTTTAAGCCCTAGAACGGTAATTGATTGCTGAAGGAATAAAAGGGATAACTTAGTCTTAGTCGGCACTTTATCTAATATACATGTTAGGTTCGCCCAGACCAGTATCTTAGAGGACAAAGTATTGAATTCATCTTTTAAATCAAGGATCCATAGTTAAATTGATTGATTCATACCATTGGAGAAGAAGTACGCCTTTTAATTATTGTTTTCTTTATAACTTGCTATAGATTTAGATTTAATTTATTTTGCTTTATTTTAGTTTAAATTGCTTTCTTAAAATCCCCTGTTTTCTATTTTAAAACTAATTTTTGGAAAAGGTTTGTTATTGGGAATAAAGTTCTTCACCCTTCTCTGTGGGATTCGATCCCGTTCTTGATCCAATGTGGAGACAAGGTATGTTCGTTATACCCTTCATGACTCGTTTAGGAATAACCAATTCATGGGGCGGTTGGAGTATTACAGGGGGCACTATAACAAATCCGGGTATTTGGAGTTACGAAGGCGTGGCCGGAGCCCATATTGTCTTTTCCGGCTTGTGCTTCTTGGCAGCTATCTGGCATTGGGTATATTGGGATCTAGAAATTTTTTGTGATGAGCGCACAGGAAAACCTTCTTTGGATTTGCCCAAGACCCCTACTTGCCCTATCTACTCAGTTAGGTTTTGTAGGGATTATTTTATGATTGCTGACAACACAATCAAAATTTTGGCGCCGTTGCCGGGGAAGGGAATTAAGAATATATCCAAGAATTAATCTGCTCTAGAAATTTTGTTTTTCCGTTTTTTCTAAAAAAAACTAATTTGTGTTTTTCTCAAAAAAAAATTTAGGGTTTGCGATGTAAAATTTTTTTTTGCGTTTTTCTCTAAAAAAAAAATATTTTCCGTTTTAATTTTTATTTTTTTTTTGTCTAAGAACTGTTACTGCTAATTTTCTTTTAGTTTTCTTTTTATTTTTCTAGGAAGTTGTATGCCAAAGACAAGAAGTAGTGGTATAGAAGGTTTAGAATTCAATCCTGAGCCTGAAAGAACACTATTTCAATTGATGAAGGAGACACAAAGCCAACAACAAGAAGAGGAGTCATCCAATTTAAGTTCTCAACTTAGTTCTCCTAGATCTGCTGCTTCAACATCGTCAGAAGACATGGCTGAACCCAAATCGACATCGCCTGATCAGATTTCCAAAAGAAGACAAAGGATATTTAGGAGAGAGGAGAAGAAGATGGAAGCCAAAGCATTAAAGGAAGCAACTCAAGGCCAATATGATCGAGCTAACCAAGCAAAGATGACTGGCCATAGCCCTGCTAAGCCCGTGCCGCACCAGCCATCATGCCTGGTTATAGCCTGGCCATCCGCGCCAGCAACCCGGACAGCACAAGTCAGTGCTGCACCATCCGCGCCACCTGCCCGGTCCTTCCAGGCCACTGCCGCGCATCCTACTGTGCCATGCCTGGCCACTGCCGCTCCATCCGCGCGTCCCACCGAGTCACAGCCGGCCAAGACCACACCTAGCCCGGTCTTGTCTGCGCACACTATGCCCGGTTAGAGTCGGTCATAACTGGCTTCAACCGAGCCATCTCCGTGCCACGTCTGGCTATGCCCGTGTCTAGCCCGGCCAATGCCCAACCAAAGATGTCCATCACCGTGCCATGTCATACAAAGCCTATGAAGCCACCTTTCGATTGTGCTGCTTCGAGACTTTCGATCCTTTTGAGACTTGATAAAATTCAAGACCAAATTCTCACTACTCTCAATGAAGCTCTCATTGTTAAGGATCTATTGAAGGAATACACAAAATTCCTTCATACCCTTGAAGAATAATCTTCTTTAAGGCAGTCTAGCCAAAGACCTTAAAGAAAGGCGCTTATTGGGAGGCAACCCAATGTTTTTACTAACATTAATTTTTCTTTGTTTTATTTTTCTTTTCTTTTTAGGATTCCATACCAAGGAAGAACAAAAGGAGCTTTCAACAACATGAAGCAATCGAATGGAGCTTATGCTAAACCACTAAGTTTTCTTAAACTTTATCTCCATTTAATTTTTCTTGCCATGCTTTGATTGTTTATCTTGATTTTTCCTTGATATGAATCGCATATAGGGTATAAATTACATATCATACCTCACTTATGAGTATATGTCTTTCTACATTGAGGACAATGTGTCTTTTAAGTGTGGGGGAGAGAGTCTGCATACATAGAAAATTGCATTAAATTTTTCGAAAATTTTGACAAAATTTTGATTTTTCATATATATATATTGAGTTATTGATTTGATTTATGATTGAAGATACTTAGATTATTAAGAATGTTTGATTTATTGATTGATTTATAGCATGATATCTTAGTTCTTAGAATTAGGTATAATTGAAGTATGTGATAAGAGTTTATTGTTCATTACTTCTATGATTGCCTATTTCTAGTTGAAATTACACTTATGAGTGTATCTTATGGATATGTCAAGAATAAGTGTGGGGGACTATCTATATTAAAAGGTTAGTTAGAAAAAATCTTTTTCATAAAAAGAAGTGTTTTCATGCAAGAGGAGAAGAGGTATTTGTGCTATAAAAAAAAAAACCAATCCATTGTTGTCACTCTTCTCTTTAAACAAAAGGAGTTAGTAACCTTTGGGAAGAGGATAAGAGGCATGGATCAGCAGAAATATTGTCCCTCTAGAGTGCTAGTAGCCTCAAAATAAAATAAAGGGCGTTAGTAACCCCTAATCATGAACACTTCGAGGTTAGTAACCTCACTTTTCTAAAAATCAATTACCCTTTGAAAATCATTATAACCCATGCAAAACTCTTGATTTGTATTCATAATATGCAATCCTTTGAGTAATGGAGATAAAGATGAAGATACAAGCTTATAGGAAGAAGTAGTTATAGGATGTGATGAATGATAAGTGATTAGAACTACTTTAATTATGGTTACTTAAGAATAAAGATGCTTGCTATTTCTTGATCTTTTTAATTGAGTACTCTTATTATTCTTTGTTATTCTGATTTCATGATTGAATAAATCCTTGATATATGTATGCATTCAAAATTGATTTTTTTTTCGAAAAGATTGGTTTTTAAAGCCTTTGAACTAATGTATGTTTATAGTTTTTCACTAACCCATGAGTCTATCGAGTCAGTCTTAAACATGTTTGTGGGTATCGTCCTAGTTAAGAAAACCCTCAGGTGACATAACACCTCCTGAGTACCTCTATCAGTTTCAGGTTTAAATGGCTTGCGTCACATGCTAAGTGCCGCCGTACACCTACGAAAGTGGAATATTTATTTGCATTAATATTAGGTTTTGTTTGCATAGTTTTCTGCATTAGTTTGCTAGGGACTAGCAAAGGTTTAGTGTGGGGGAAAATATGATCGAGCCAAAAACAACCCTATTTTTATGATCATTTTCCTATGGTTTTTGGTAATTTTATGTGGAATTTAACCCTATCTTCAAGCCCGAATATCAAGTCGAAGTTTCTGCAGAAATCCAGAAAATTCCAGAATCCTCTTTTGACTTGGATTCTACTCTAGGATGACACCTAATCCAACTTGGAGTCTAAGTCAGCCCTTAAACCGTCTTACCCTATTCCTCCACTATAAATAGTCACCTCCTGTATCACAAATCACACAACTTTACACCTCACAAATTTTAGATAATTCTCTTTTTCTACCTTTCTTTAGTTTAGGTTTTTCTCTAGTTTTAGGTTAAAGGTGTTGACACCCCTTCTTCTTGAAGAGGGGTGCGATATCCCTTGTGCTGTGAAGGGAGGATTTTGCCTTCAAGTTTTGTAAGTATTCTCATGCCTCTCATGGATTTTCCTAAGTCCATGAGAAGCTAAATTCTTAATACTTCTTATCCTTTGGTGAACTCAATCAATTGATTATGGTGAGATTTCTATGCTTATAATTTGATATTAGTTTTTGATAGGTAGTAGGCGAGTCTCTGTTTTATTTTATGATCTTGATAATTACGTAGTTAGAGCCGCGGCTAATGAAATAGTTTGATAGATCTATAGTTAAGTCAAACAATACGGTTAGTTCTTGAGTTTGACTATTTGGTAACAAATTAGGTATGCTTAGTCGCAGCCTAATGGGACAAACTTACCACTGACCGAAAAATTGCTTGGTGCCTGGTTTTACTTTTGTATGCATGTGTGAAAAATTAATTGTTCTTAATGCTTTATTCTTAAATGGTCTTTAAGCCCTAGAACGGTAATTGATTGCTGAAGGAATAAAAGGGATAACTTAGTCTTAGTCGGCACTTTATCTAATATACATGTTAGGTTCGCCCAGACCAGTATCTTAGCGGACAAAGTATTGAATTCATCTTTTAAATCAAGGATCCATAGTTAAATTGATTGATTCATACCGTTAGAGAAGAAGTATGCCTTTTAATTATTGTTTTCTTTATAACTTGCTATAGATTTAGATTTAATTTATTTTGCTTTATTTTAGTTTAAATTGCTTTCTTAAAATCCCCTGTTTTCTATTTTAAAACTAATTTTTGGAAAAGGTTTGTTCTTGGGAATAAAGTTCTTCACCCTTCTCTGTGGGATTCGACCCCTACTTGCCCTATCTACTCAGTTAGTTTTGTGGGGATTATTTTATGATTGCTGACGACACGATCACACTTAGAGACTCTTCTAATTTGAGAAATCAAAACTTTAGTTTAAAGTTTAAATTTTTGAATTAAAAGTAGCTTGGAAGTTTAAAAGCCATTTTTGAGCTAATTTTAGTTTAAAAATGCAACTTTGTGATAAAAGATTTGGCTTTTTAAATTGGAAGTGACTTGGAATGGAGTTGATGAATTAATTTGGATTAGTATTTACTTAAAAATTAAGTCTTTGGTTAGAGAGGAGGTTTCTTTAGGGTTTAAGTCAATTAAGGAATAGGTTTAATTTTATCATGTAAAGTTTGTTTAATTTTGTTCTTTATTTTAGAAGCTTAAGTTAAGATTGTGTAATTGAGTGTTTGTCCCGTGTTTTCGGTTTTTTTTTTCAGTTTGTGTTTTGTGCTCCTGAAAGGTTCTAATCGTTTTGTTTAGTGTGCAGAAGTCCCCGGAATTGTCCAAGTTTGGCCCATAGCTTTTCATTTATTTATTTTGGGTTTTGTTATAATTTAGTAATTAGTAGATGAGTAGAAAGTAGACATGTGCATGCCACGTTTATTTTCAGTTTATTATAATTGCTTGCATCACACGCCACCTAAACTTGGTTGATAATCGTAACCTTTACGAAGATGGGGCATTCAGTGAGTGGTCGAGTATTCGGGGCCATTGAATGTCCCCGAGGATGAGAAAGCCCTTTGCAAGATGCGTCGAGATTCCGAGCACATATCTTGAGAAGAATTTTCAATAACCTAGGTTACGGGAGTCAACTTTAATAATCAGACTTTGCATCCATCATTTGCATCCATGCATTAAAGTAGAAGTCAATAAAATCAAAGGAAATTCAAAGAAAATGAAAAAAATCAGAAAATTTAAAGATGCGATAAAAAGTGTTTTTAAAACGTTTTCAAAAAGAAAATCATGTTCTCTTATTCAGTTTTCAAAAGAGATTAAAATTGTTAATCAAGAGTTTTCAAAATTTAATCAGAGGTTTTCAAATTCAAATCAGACTTAGAGAGAAGATCAATAAAAGATGGAAAAAAGATTTTCCAAAATAAATAAGAAGATTTTCGCACCATTTAGGAAGACTAAAATGGGAATTTTTCAAAGCAAAATAAAAGACTTTAAAAAAACAAAAAATGAATAAAAGGATTTTTCATAGCATTTTCAAAATGAACAAACAGTGAAAGAGAATCGAAATAGAATTGATCGACGGTAGTTCGATCACATTCTTCGTTTCCTCGACATCTGGTTTAAAAAGTGGTTTTATTTTCCTTTATAATCATTTTCTAATAATAATCAAGATTAAGAAAAAGCAATCTTTAAGATTAAACCCATTAGATTTAGATTAGACTAGAGGTACCGTCGTTTGACCGGCGTTGTGGGGGTGCTATACGTAACCGACTCCCGAACTTGGGCTTTGGTTCGCAGACCGTAGTTTTAGACTTTGTGTGTCCGTCGTCAAGCATGGTCCATTAGGTCTAAGAATTATAGGTGGCTAATCACACCTAGGCAAAAAAAGATTAGTGGCGACTCCTTTCATTTCCAAAGTCGTTTCGGCAGGGTCCGTCGGACCCGGACGTTTCGACAGTTTATGTATGTGATTTGTGTTACAGGTGGTGGCTATTTATAGTGGACTAACTAGACTCCTCATAGACTTAAGAAAAGGTCTAGGACGGTTTAGAGGCTGACTTGGTCTCCAAGATGGCTTAAAAGTCTTCTTAGAGTCCAAATCCAAGTGAAATTAGGACTCTAGAAAATTCTGGAATCATACAGAAACTTCGACAGCAATTTCAGGCTTAAAGATGGCAGAACTGGGCTTCGGACTTCAAAGGAAAGTTGTAGATCTCGGAATTAGCTTTCCAACAACTATTCATGGGCCTAAAACGAATATCTGAGCAGAAAGTTATGGCCTTTTTACCGAGACTGTGCTGAAACCTAATCCAACTAGGACTAGTATCGGGATTTTGCGGGATTTGGATATTCTCTTGGATATATGCGGCACAAATTGGGATTTTAACTCCAATTGTGCGCTTATATGGGCTGAGTATTATCCCATATAAAATGTCCAAAATTGCAAAACATCCGGACTTCTCTTTAGGGCTTGTCTTCAATCCTTCGCAATTAAAGCTCAATCTTCAATTCTTGCTTCTTGAAATAATTCATAAATGGCCTTCAATTCTTCAAATTATCTTCAATAAATCTTCAAACAAGAACTTCGAATCTCCAAATCTTTACTCCAAATTGTTAAGTCCATATTTGAGTAAAAAGTCATCAAAATAGCTCCAAAAAGAGTGAAAAACAACAAGTTTCCACTTTTCTTGTCTTCAAGACCTAAAAACACTAATACTTATAAAATAGGGTAAAACTACACATAAAAATAGTAAAAAGCATAGGAAAATAATCATAAAAATAGGGTTAATTTTAGCTCGATCATTAATCTTGTTCGATTGATGATTGCTTGCCTAGCTGTCTCGAATTAAAATTCACTTCTATTGCCATGTTGTTTCTGCATAAACCTCCCTGCCTTGTGACCCGTTTTGCTACTTGCTCTTTCCTGAACTGTTTATCTTGCTTTCCCATGTGTACATTGCCATCCTTACCTGCTGGTGGTTTGTTCTTGTGTCTCTGTTTGGTATGGCTGTTATAGCACTGCTCTTTTATTTATAATGCCAAAGTTATCTGCCTATGAGCAATTGAATACCCCCTCATTGACACGGGAGTGTCCCATTTTCTCTAACATGATGATTCGGGTGAAACTACTCCAATTAGTGAAGCAAGCACCTTGCCATGTGAGCAGCTTGCTTGGTGAGATGGCACGGTAGTTGGGACCTTGAAAGCCACGGTGGAGCCAAGCTAGTACCTCTCCAAGTAGATGCCACGGTAGAAGCAAGCACCAATCCTAGTTTCACACATGGAAGTGAGCATCCAATCAAGGCTTGACACCATTCGGTCAAAAATGAAGGCATGGAAAACCCTTGTGGTGAATTACTCTATTTTGGTTGGATGATTTTGTTGGTTGAAGACAAGTTGGAGACATCATCATTTTGTGCATGGAATGGTGTATTTCGGCTGCCTACAATCCGAATCCATTTCATACTTGCTTAGATCATGTTTCTAGCTAATTCGGGTTGTTTAAGTTAAGCATATGTTTTGGTTAAGTTAAACTTGTTTTATTGGCTTAGTTAAGTGTGTTTAAGTTGCTAATCCTAGTATATAAGCTACGGATGAGCACTATTCTCATTAGACTTGAATTTTGCAATCTTTGAACTCTTGTTTTGCTTTGTAACCTTGTCTAGGTTCTTGCAAACTTTCCTTGTCAATTTGAGTGGTGTAATTCTGTATCTCAACTTGATTTGGAGCAATAGAAACTTGTTCATCTCTTGAGTTTCATTTGTGGTGAAATCTGTATCAAGTGATTTTCATTTTGTGGTGAGTTTCAACCGGTTTGAATGCTCTTGGTGGTGATTTCTGTATCCTTGAGTTATTTGGACCCGTGTGCTTAATCTTTCAATTCCTTTGTGAATTGATTCTTAGTTAGCCTAAATACTACCCAAACACTAACCTTTTAGGATTTGAAGTGCACTTTAAGCACTTAATAGGTTTGGGTACTTTGTGAAAGCAACTCATCTATAGCCTAATTGAGCTAACCCCGTATCAAATTGGTATCAGAGCCAGGTTGTGGGGAGATTCATCATGTCTCAACAAGGAAATGATGGGGTTCGAGTTGCTCCTAATGAAACGGTTGAAGGGCTTAGAGCCTTGGTGGAAACTCTTCAAAATCGGCTTCATGTGGTGGAAGAAAGGGAGAGACACCGTGAGGAGAGTGAAGGAAGTTCTAGCTCTCATACTAGAAGAGGAAGCCGTGGTGGTGGTGCTTCTAGTAGTTCAAGTGAACCTATGCATTCGGATGATATAAGAGCTCATTTAAGGAGGCAACATCAACAACAAAGGAGAAATGATGTAGTTGGTGATGCAAATCGGCAAGTGCAAAGAGTAAGAGCTGAAGATGAAGTTCAAAACACTTATGTTCATGCTTATACTCCCAAAGTTGAGATTCCTGAGTTTGATGGGAAAGGGCAACCGGATGATTTTCTTGATTGGTTACATACGGTGGAAAGGATTTTTGAATATCAAGATGTGCCCGAGAATAAGCAAGTAAAGCTTGTTTCCATCAAGCTTAGAAAGCATGCATCTTTGTGGTGGGAGAACTTGTTGAAGCAAAGAGAAAGGAGGGGCAAAGATAAGATTCGGACATGGGACAAGATGGCCCGAGAGTTGAAGAAGAAATTCTTGCCCGAGGACTACAAGCAAGATGTGTTTATCAAGCTTCAAAATTTAAAGCAAGGTGCTATGAGTGTTTCGGACTATACAGCCGAGTTTGATTCTTTGATGATGAAGGCAAACATTAGTGAGCCTATATAGCCGAGTTTAAGACAAGGGATGGCTTGTATGAGTGGCTAGTGATGCCATTCGGGTTGTCCAACGCACCTAGCACATTCATGAGATTTATGAACCATGTTCTCAAGCCTTGTGTAGGTGAGTGTGTGGTTGTGTATTTTGATGATATTTTGGTTTATAGTTCTGATGAAGATTCTCATATTGTGCATTTGAGAAAAGTGTTTGATTTGTTGAGAAATGAGAAGCTTTATGCTAATGTGAAGAAGTGTCATTTCTTCACTCATGAGGTTGCATTTTTGGGGTATGTTGTTTCGGGTGATGGTGTCAAAATGGATAGTGGGAAAGTTGAAGCGCTAGCAATTCTGAATTGGCCTACTCCTAAGTCAATTCAAGAGATTCAGAGTTTCCATGGTTTGGCATCATTCTATAGGAGGTTCATCAAGGGATTTAGTACTATTGTTGCTCCTATCACCGAATACCTCAAAAGTAAGAAGTTTTGTTGGACTAAGGAAGCTCAAGCTAGTTTTGATGAGTTGAAGAGGAGAGTGACCGAAGCTCCAACTTTGAAATTGCCTGATTTTAATGCACCATTTGAAGTAGAGTGTGATGCCTCGGATGTGGGCATAGGGGCTGTTTTGAGCCAAGGAAGACACCCCATTGCATTCTTTAGTGAAAACTTGAATAAATGCAAAAGGAAATACTCTACTTATGACAAGGAGTTCTATGCATTAGTGCGGGCACTTGATCATTGGTCACAATATTTGCTGCACAACCTTTTGTGTTGGTTTCGGATCATGAAGCATTGAAGTTAATCAATCAACAACACAAGCTTAATAGGAGACATGCAAAGTGGGTGGAGTTCTTGCAATCTTTTAGTTTCTCCATTAAGCACAAGGCCGGATCTCAAATGTGGTGGCCGATGCACTTAGTAGGAAGTTCACAGTTCTTACTACACTACAAGTGCAAGTTGTGGGATTTAAAGCTATTAGGGAGTTATATGAGCATGATAAGGACTTTGGAGATGCATGGAGATCTTGTCATCATGGCCCTAGTAAGCTTTACTCTCTTGTTGATGATTATTTGTTTTATGTTAATCGATTGTGTGTGCTTTGAGGTTAGCTATTGTAGAGGAAGCTCACGGTGGAACATTGAGTGGGCACTTTGGAAGGGCTAAAACTTTGTACATGGTGCAACAAAACTACTATTGGTCGAGACTTGAGAGGGATGTTGCTAGGCATGTCCTATCATGCCGTGTGTGCCATTTGTCCAAGACAAGGAGCCAAAATAGTGGGTTGTACACTCCATTACCGGTCCCTAATGCACCATGGGAGGATGTTAGTATGGATTTTGTGCTTGGGTTGCCTAGGACACAAAGGAACAAAGACTCTATCATGGTTACTGTGGATAGATTCTCGAAGATGGCTCATTTTGTTCCTTGCAACAAGACAAACGATGCAAGTCACATTGCCAAATTATACTTCAAGGAGGTAATGAGATTGCATGGTGTTCCTAGAAGCATAGTCTCGGATAGCGATACAAAGTTCCTTAACCATTTTTGGAGGACCATTTGGAGAAAGCTAGGGAGTACTTTGAAATTCAGTTCGGCCTATCACCCACAAACCGATGGGCAAACTGAAGTTACTAATAGGAGCTTGGGGAGCTTGTTGAGGAGTTATGTGGGAAAGAACATGGTACGAATCTAGTTGTATTAGATTCAAATCCAACCTTTGAATATCCACCAAAGTCGACTTGAACTTCTTCAACTACTAGACTTGTATGTCGATGACCTTCACAAAGCTATCCCTCCTCTTTCGTCGGCCTTAAGCACTCAATTAGACCTGCAATTGAATTCTAAAGATCACAAGATTCACAAACAACTAAGTTATCTCAACCTAATTACTTGCTAGGACTCTACAAGATGAAGAACCCTAAGTTTGCTCAAACTAGAACAATGAAGCCAAAGAAATCGATATGGGTATAAACCTCTCAACTTTATTGATTAACTTGACTTATGTTTACAAGAGGGGGATGGACCCTTTATATAGGGAACGCATAACCCTTCTCCTAAAGCTAAAAGGAAAACATTACAAAAAGGAAGGAACAAGGAAATAACCTACTCCTTGTCCTACTAGGAAAAGTAAATAACATTACATAATTAAGCAAGGATTGGACTTAGTCAAACAAGGCCCAACCCAATGTCTTCTAAACTAAATAGATAACTAATCTAAGATAGAATAAAGGCCCATTGGCCGAATTACACAATACAAAAGCCTAATGCTCATCGATTTCAAGTAAGGTGAACAACATGGAATCGATGGGAATATTCTTAGTGATGTCGACTTCAATGCCTTCCAAATGTTCTTCAATGGACTCTAAACATCCAAGATGAGATCTTACAAAGCCCAATAAAGCTTCCTTGAACCTTTTAACCCGAGCCCTAGTCATTGGACCTTGCAGAATGGCTAAAGGATCAAACGGTCTGTCTTGTCCGGATGGCCCAATCGATGGCCGGTTGTGGCCGGTTGTTGCCGGTTGGTGCGCCAAGCGATGGCCGGTTGTGGCCGGACATGTCCATGTCGCGTGGCCGGTGTTGGCCGGGCATCTCCGAGTCACGTGGCCGGTGTTGGCCGGGCTTCTCCAAGTCGCATGGCCGGTCACTAGTGCTTCCACTTCCATGCTCCTCCAAGCTAGCATCGATGACATCTCCATGATCTTCATTGGCTCCAATGTGTCCTTCTAAGCCATGATAAGCCCTTGGCGCATCATCCCCTCTCCCTTGAAAAGGATTTGTCCTCAAACCTGCATCACTATCAAACAAGGATAAGTCTGAAACATTAAAAGTAGCACTTACATTGCCATATTCACTAGGAAGATCTAGCTTATAGGCGTTGTTGTTGATTCCTCTGAGACTTGGAATGGACCATCTCCACGAGGTAAGAGCTTAGACTTTCTCTTTTCAGGGAACCTCTCCTTCCTTAGATGCAACCAAACCCAATCCCCGGGTTCAAAGATGACTTCCTTGCGCCCTTTGTTAGCATTCTTCATGTTGTGTTGTGTCTTCTTCTCAATTTGAGCTCGAACCCTAGCATGAAGTTCTCTAACATAATCGGCCTTCCTTTGTCCATCCATGTCAATTTGCACAGTCAAAGGTAAACTCAACAAATCCAATGGGGTTAAAGGATTAAAGCCATACATAGTTTCAAAAGGTGAATATCCAGTGGTGCTATGTATGCTTCTATTATATGCAAATTCGACATGAGGTTGACAATCCTCCCAAGTTCTTAAGTTCTTTTTGATTAAAGCCCTAAGAAAAGTAGACAAAGTCCTATTAACTACCTCGGTTTGACCAACGGTTTGAGGATGACAAGTAGTAGAAAATAACAACTTAGTACCTAACATAGCCCATAAAGTTCTCCAAAAGTGACTTAAGAACTTAGCATCTCTATCACTTACAATCGTCCTAGGCATTCCATGTAGTCTAACAACTTCCTTAAAGAACAAATTAGCTACATTAATGGCATCATCCGTTTTAGTACATGCAATAAAGTGAGCCATCTTAGAAAACCTATCAACAACCACAAAGATAGAATCTTTACCTCTCCTAGAACGAGGTAAACCTAACACAAAGTCCATGCTAATATGTATCCATGGTTCATGAGGAATAGGCAAAGGAGTATACAATCCATGAGGTTTAGATGTAGATTTAGCTTGTAAACAAACAATGCAACTAGCAACATATTTACCTACATCATGTCGCATCTTAGGCCAAAAGAAGTGTTCATGCAATATATCATATGTTCTATCAACTCCAAAGTGACCCATTAAACCCCCTTCATGTGATTCCCTCAAGAGCAATATGCGCAAAGAACTAGAAGGCACACACAATCTATATTCCTTAAAGAAAAATCCATCATGCTTATAATACTTTCCAAAACCAGAATTTTCACATGCTTTAAATATTTCACTAAAGTAAACATCACTAGCACATAATTCCTTAATATACTCAAAATCAAGAAACTTAGAATCAAGCATGGAAAGTAAGACATACCTCCTTGATAAAGCATCGGCTACCACATTCTCCTTACCTTGTTTGTATCGCACAACATAAGGAAAGCTCTCTATGAACTCGCTCCACTTAGCATGTCTCTTGTTTAACTTTTGTTGGCCTCTTAAATACTTTAAGCTCTCATGATCCGTATGAATCACGAATTCCTTAGGCCAAAGGTAGTGTTGCCAAGTTTGCAACGCCCTCACAAGAGCATACAACTCTTTGTCATAGGTTGGATAGTTCAATGCAGCCCCATTCAATTTCTCACTAAAGTATGCGACGGGCTTCCCACCTTGCATTAAAACAGCTCCAATTCCAACCCCTGATGCATCACATTCAATCTCAAAAGTATTGTTAAAGTTAGGTAAAACAAGCAAAGGAGCATTAGTTAGTTTATCCTTCAACTTCTCAAATGCTTCTTGTTGTTCATCTCCCCACTTGAATGGTGCATTCTTCTTCATAACACTTGTAATAGGGGCGGCAAAGGTGCTAAAGTCCTTAACAAACCTCCTATAGAATCCGGCTAGTCCATGAAAAGATCTCACTTGTCCAACGTTGGTGGGTGTTGGCCATTCTTTGATTACCTTGATCTTTTCCTCATCAACCTCTCTACCTTGCGATGAAACCACAAAACCAAGAAAAACAAGCTTGTTTGTGCAAAAGGTGCACTTCTTAAGGTTAGCATACAATTTCTCAACCCTAAGTACATCTAACACACATCTTAGATGCCTAACATGCTCATCTAGGTTTCGGCTATACACAAGTATATCATCAAAATAAACAACAACAAACTCGCCAATAAAAGCTCTTAAAACATGATTCATTAATCGCGTGAATGTACTAGGTGCATTAGTCAGTCCAAAAGGCACAACTAACCATTCATACAACCCTAATTTAGTTTTAAAGGCAGTTTTCCATTCATCACCCTCTTTCATGCGAATTTGATGATAGCCACTCTAAAGATCAATCTTAGAAAATAGACAAGCGCCATGCAATTCATCAAGCATATCATCTAATCTAGGAATAGGGTGACGATACTTTACCGTGATGTTGTTTATTGCCCTACAATCAACACACATTCTCCAAGTCCCATCTTTCTTAGGAACAAGCAACACAGGAACGGCACATGGAGAAAGGCTTTCACGCACAAGCCCTTTTTGAAGTAGCTCTCCAACTTGCTTCTCCAATTCCTTTGTTTCTTCAGGATTTGTCCTATAACCTGGCTTATTTGGAATTTGCGCTCCAGGGATGAAGTCAATTTGATGTTCAATCCCCCTAATTGGTGGTAAACCACTAGGAATCTCCTCAGGAAACACATCTACATAATCACTCAAAAGAGAAACAATGTTGCTTGGAAGCTCGCTTTCCAAGTGGTTAGTGCTCACAAGTGTATATTTAAGCAAAAGCAAGATCAAAACAGAATTATCATTCAAAGCCTCTTTAACCTCACTCTTAGTTGCTAACATACACTCCTTAACAACCTTCTTAGAACTAGCATGCCTTTCAACTAAATCGCAATTCACATCTAACTTAGCATGTCTATTCTTTTCTCTAGCCCTATAATCGGATTCCATCTTAGTAAATTCCTCTTTCAATTTTAATTGATCTTTTAAAGCTTCTTGAGGTGATAATGGAATCAAAGTAAAGGGCTTCTTACCACACATGAGAGTATATTGGTTCGTCTCACCATCATGTTGAACTTTGTTGTCATATTGCCATGGTCGCCCAAGTAGTACATGGCACGCTTGCATGGGTAAGATATCGCACAATACATCTCCTTTGTACCTGCCCAAACAAAGAGAAACTAAAACTTGTTTGTTAACCCTAATTTCCTCCTTATCGTTGATCCAGCCCAAGCTATAAGGTTTAGGGTGTTGTGTAGTGGGTAATTGCATCTCATTCACCAAATAAATACTAGCTATGTTTGTACAACTCCCACCATCAATAATCACACTACTAGCCTTCCCATTCGCATACATCCTAGTATGAAACAAGTTCTCCCTTTGATTGTTTACATCATTTTTCACATAAGCACTCAAAGTTCTCCTAGCTACCAAACTCTTAAGTGCAAAACCGACACCATCATCACTATCTTCATGCGCATCACCTTCATCATCTCCATCACCACTAGATCCTAGAGTAATCTCTTCATCTTCACTTTCGATTTCTCCTTGGTCATTCATGAACAACACTTTCTTGTTTACACAATCTTTAGCATAGTGTCCAAAGCCTTGACACTTGAAACACTTGACATGATTCTTTGAGATGAACCTGATGAAGATTTAGAATCGGTTTTAGGGGTAGTACCCTTTTGCGCTAATTCCTTCTCTTTAGTCGACTTATCATCCTTCTTGATTAGAGTTTTCCATGAGCTTGATGTTGATGATGTAAAACTCTTCTTATTCCTCTTTACTTGGCATTCGGCCTTCAAAGCATGTTGAAGCAATTCCTCGACATCATAGTGTTGTTGCATCTCCACAATATCATGAATTTCTCTATTCAACCCCGCCATAAATCTAGCTATAGTAGCTTGTGAAGCTTCATCAATCTCGGCCCTTGACATCAACAACATCATCTCGGAGTAGTATTCATCAACACTCCTAGTTCCTTGCCTCAAGGATTGCAACTCTTGGTAGAGGCCATTAGTGTATAAAACTTGGAACAAAGCTCTTCCTCATATAACTCTTCAGACCTAACCAAGTATTGATTGGCCTTTCCAAGTTTCTTCTTCTTGTTTGCACCAATTGATTCCACCAATTTAAGGCATTCTCCGTGAATTCAAGAGTAGCAATTTGTACCTTCTTTGGATCGGCATGAGGATAGTAATCAAAATACATATCCAATTTTGACTCCCACTCCAAGTAATCGGATGGAGACCCTCTCCCATTGAATTTAGGGATTTTGTATTTGATGTTGTCTTTAGACTCCTCTCTCTCAATTCCTCTCCTAGGCCGCATGTTTTCATTGTGAGCTTGTCCACCAAGTTCTTGTTGCCTTAGTCTCTCCATGGGATCGATTCTAGCAATTTGCCTCAGTGGTGGAGGATGAACCTCTTCATTGTTGCGTGCGACGTTAGCTCTTTGAGGTGGTTGAGCTTGTTGATTTTGGCCATCCCTTACTTGTTGGACTTCATTGGCTAGGTATCGAATTTAGTATCCATATTGTCAAAATGTTGCATTAAAGCTTGCAACATAGCAGCCACGTTTGGTTGCTCTTGTTCTTCTTCCATAATACCTACAAAAAGAACAAAGATTAGTAGTAAAAATCCTCACAAGTGTGTGTGTGCTTATACCTTTGACTTGTGCTCTCGTGTTTGTACTCAAGTCCTATGGATTGGCGGTCCACTACTCTCTTAATGATCTCACAAGATTTGCCTTTTACTAGCTTCAATAGGCCTAATAAGAGCAACTCCTAGAGCACTCGTTTCTTCTCGTGACCTACTTGAGGAACAAACAATTAGTAGCAAGGTTATTTGTGAATCAAAAGAAAAGTGATCTTAAACCAAACCAAACCACTTAATGCAGGCTCCTTATGTCGAAATTCTTCTCCAAAGTTGCTGCACAAAAACTCAATTCAAGCACAATCACAATATCAATCGATTAGCATAAACCCTAGTACCACTTGTCTCCTATTTTGTACCTCTTGAATCCAATAGGGTTTATAACCTGAAATTCTTCAAATCAAATCACAAATAACAGCAAAAGCAACCCAAGGATCTCAATTACACAATCAATTAGAGTTATTGCAACTAATTAGATCAATTGCACCAGAAAATCCTAATTCCCAAATTTCCCAAACTAAGAACCCTAGTTCCTGAAAAATATCGATAACAGCACATATTTTTTTGATTTTTTTCAATATTTTCCCAGAGAAATCACACCAAAATAAGTCTAAAGCTCAAATTTCACAGCTTTCCGAGCTCAAACGAATCCAGAACAAAAATCACAAGTTTCTGGTCGGAAAATTTTCTAATTTTTTATATTTTTCGATATAACTACTAGTTATAAGGGACTCAAATCTGAAATTATAAAAGCAAAAAGATGTAACATGATTCGGCTATGAATTTTTAAAGTTTCTGAATTTTTGGAACTATATGGTGCGATAAGAACAAGATGAAGTTTGATGGATGAAAACTTGATGAATGATGTATAAAAGGATAGATTTACCGATTGAAGATGAAAACTTATGCTCTGATTACCAATTGATACGAATCTAGTTGTATTAGATTCAAATCCAACCTTTGAATATCCACCAAAGTCAACTTGAACTTCTTCAACTTCTAGACTTGTATGTCGATGACCTTCACAAAGCTATCCCTCCTCTTTCGTCGGCCTTAAGCACTCAATTAGACCTGCAATTGAATTCTCAAGATCACAAGATTCACAAGCAACTAAGTTATCTAAACCTAATTGCTTGCTAGGACTCTACAAGATGAAGAACCTTGAGTTTGCTCAAACTAGAACAATGAAGCCAAAGAAATCGATATGGGTATAAACCTCTCAACTTTATTGATTAACTTGACTTATGTTTACAAGAGGGGGATGGTCCCTTTATATAGTAGTAGGGGACGCATAACCCTTCTCCTAAATCTAAAAGGAAAACATTACATAAAGGAAGGAACAAGGAAATAGCCTACTCCTTGTCCTACTAGGAAAAGTAAATACATAACTTAATTAAGCAAGGATTGGACTTAGTCAAACAAGGCCCAACCCAATGTCTTCTAAACTAATTAAATAACTAATCTAAGATACAATAAAAGGCCCAATGACCGAATTACACAATATTAAGCCTAATGCTCATCGATGGATAACATGGTGCACAACATGAAATCGTTTGGAATATTCCTTGTTGTGTGATCTTCAAATCGGCTCAATGAG
>AWWV01016285.1:0-16408 GCA_001974805.1 Corchorus capsularis
TGAATCCCTTGCTCTGCCTCTTCCTCCCTGTCTTCCCCTTTTCCAAAAAAAGCTGAATCCCCTTTGTCTATTCTTTCGAGAGCTCTCATGAAATCTCTCCACTCTACTCCCTTTCCCTCGCCCTTGTTCTCTCCCCATCTTCACCCAAATCCTCTAGAGGCTTCCAACAAAATAAGATAGGAAGAAGAAATACTAAGGAATCTCAAAAAATAAAATCAAGAAAGGGGAGATGAGGGATTAGACAGAGATAACCCACTCCATCTTCTTCTTTTCCACCTCCTCTGGTCTTTTTTTTTTCCTCTCTCTCTGTCACTCCTCTTCCACCCTTCTCGCTTTTTTCTTTCTCTCTGTGTCGGTGCCCAAGCCACGTGCCCACATAATAACTCTGTGCCATAAGGCACACATGCACCAACACCATGCAATTTTGGTTTCTTTTTTACTTAAATTTTGGGACAGCTGTTAGGAATTAATCCCGCGAGATTGCATTTCTTTGATGGGTTTGATATAGCCCTTAATATATATTTTAATAATACATGATGTTTATCTATATGCAATAGATTGTATTAGATCATCCGCAAAGCCAAGCGAGCGCGGGAACTAACTTGTTTTTAAGAAGTATCGACAAAAATGGGTTTAAAGATTAGGCTGGGGCATTCCATCAAAGTTGAATGCATATAATTACGTCCAAAATTCATGAACCTCAAAAATTTGAAAGAAGGAGACGATAAGCCATGGGATAGCAATCTAATGCTTGAATTAAAGAACAATGAAAATTTTCAATTTTGCAAGTATGTGCAAGGTCGATCGATGAAAGAACAAGTTCTTGTTGTGTTTTATGCATGGGTCCTTTCTTCGTCTACTTGTCATGTGAATTTGTTAGAATTAGATGTGTTTGCTTTAAACTTTCTTCGTTTTTGACTTTGCATGTTAATGACAGGTGGTTTTACATGTGGCTTTTTTACTTTTGCATGCAGCTTAACACATGTATTCCACTAACTCTCTTATAAATATGTTGATGTACTGTTACATGCAAGTTAATGAAATATGCTATGAATTTTCAGACCACTTTTGCTCTGTTTTTTCTGTGAGTTTTCTTGCCTTTTTGTTGTTTAGCTTAGTTTATCAAACTCTAAGCCAACAATTGGTATCGAGAGCTGTGTTCTTTGAGTGACCTGTGAGGGAGAGAAAAAACTTGAGTGAAACACGAGTGAAAGAGTGAGGATTTTGCAGATATGGCTTCAGGCAGTGGTGTTCCTATGCCACCAATATTCACAGGCCAGAATTATCATCTATGGTCAGTGAAGATGAAGACTTATCTGCAGGCACATGAACTTTGGGAAGTGGGTCACACAGGCAGAGATCCTACACCACTAAGAGGAAATCCAACACTTGCTCAAATGAAGCATCATTGAGAGCAAGTTGCAAAAAAATACAAAGCTCTCTCATATATACAAAATAGTGTCTCTGAGGCTATTTTCACAAGGATTTTAATCTGTGAAACTCCTAAAGAACCATGGGATATGATCAGGGAAGAATTTCAAGGATCAGACAAGTCAAGACAGCAACAGTTGGTGACTTTGAGAAGACAATTTGAAGTTATCAGAATGAAGGAAGATGAGAATATAAAGCAGTATGTTGACAAGATTATAGGTCTTGTCAATCAAATTAAGATCCTTGGGTGATAATGATTTTACCAACAAAAGAATTGTTGAGAAGATCATCAATACTCTTCCAGAGAAATATGAAACCAAACTTTCTACTCTTGAAGTTCAAATAAATGTATCAGAGATGTCTTTGCAAGAACTTGTGAATTCTCTGTATTCACTTGAACAAAGAAGAGCAAGTAGATAGCAGCAGATAACTGAAGAAGCTTTTCCAGTCAAAAGGGAAGAAAAAGCTCAAAGTAGTGGCAAAAAGAAAGGTGGTTGGAAGAAGAACAAAGAAAAGAAAGATGCTGCAACAGGCAATAGTGGTGGAACTGATAAGAAGAATTCACCATGTCCTCATTGCAAGAAGTATAATCACCCTGAAAAGCTTTGCTGGTTCAATCCTGCAGCTCATTGTTCTGTATGTGATCAGAAAGGGCACTTGGAAAAGGTTTGCAAGAATAAACCTCAAGTGCAAACTCAAGCACAAGTTGCAGAAAATACAAACCAGGAGGAACAGATGTTTGTTGCAACCTGTGTTGCTAGTAGCAGCAGAAACAAAGATGAATGGTTGATAGATAGTGGTTGCACTCATCATGTGGTGCATGACAGAAATTTATTCAGAACCTTGGACATGAACTACACTTCAAGGGTTCAAATTGGCAATGGAGATTATCTGAATGTTGCAGGCAAAGGAGAGGTTCTGTTAGCACTCCTAGAGGTAACAAAATCATTTCAGATGTTCTTTATGTGCCTGATATTGATGTGAACCTAGTGAGTGTTGGTCAGTTGCTTGAAAAAGATTATAAGATTGTTTTTAGTGGAAGAACATGCACTATTTATGAACCTGCTGGTTATGAACTCATGCCAATTAGAATGAATGATAGATGCTTTAGCCTTACTTGGGAAGAACCTAGAGCATATGCTGGTACAGTAGAAGATATGAATTTATGGCATCAAAGATTGGGACATGTGAATTTTCAGTCACTTGATTATCTGCAAAAGCATGATTTAGTTGAAAATCTGCCTAAATTTGGTGTCAATGAAACTGTATGTGAAGTTTGCCAGCTAGGGAAGCAATCTAGGTTGCCTTTTCCAGTGAGTTCAACATGGAGAGCTTCGAAGAAGCTTGAGTTGATTCATACTGATGTTGATGGAGCCATGAGAACTCCATCTTTGAATGACAGCATGTATTATATACTGTTTATTGATGACTTCAGCATATTTACTTGGGTTTTCTTCATGAAAGAAAAGTCTGAAGTTGCAGGAATTTTTTGGAAATTCAAGGCTTGGATTTAGAATCAATCTGGTGAGAAAATCAAAGTCATTAGATCAGATAATGGCACTGAATATACTTCTGAAAGATTTGAAGAATTTCTTGCAGCAACTAGTATTGATCATCAGTTAACAGTGACTTACTCACCTCAACAGAATGGGGTAAGTGAGAGAAAGAATCGAACAGTTATGGAGATGGCAAGGTGTTTATTGTTTGAGAAGCAGATGCCTAAAAAGTTTTGGGCAGAAGCAGTTAACACTGCTGTATATTTGTTGAATAGACTTCCTACAAAGGCATTGAAGAACAAGACACCTTATGAAGCCTGGTTTGATCAGAACCCAAATGTAACACATCTCAGAATCTTTGGTTCAGTATGTTATGCATGGATTCCAAAAGCAAAGAGAGGAAAGTTTGATGAAAGAGCTGAAGTGGGTGTGTTTGTGGGCTATAGCACAAGATCAAAGGGGTACAGAATCTTCAATCCAGCAACAAGCAAAGTGTATGTGAACAGAGATGTGAAGTTTTATGAAAATGCAGCTTGGAACTGGGAGAAAAATGAAGTAGATGTACCTGAAGTTGTTCCATCTTCTTTGCAACAACAAACAGAACCGGAAAGTGAGCATGAAGATTATGATGATGCTCCTGTTAGAGGCACCAGATCACTTGCAGATGTGTAACAAAGGTGCAATATTGCAGTTCTTGAACCTGACAATTATGAAGAAGCTGCAAAGTCGAATGAATGGAGAGTTGCAATGAAGGAGGAGATGAGAATGATTGAAAAAAATCAGACCTGGGAGCTTGTTGCTAGGCCTCTAAATAAGAATGTGATAGGAGTCAAGTGGGTTTCTAAAACAAAGTTAAACCCTGATGGCTCTATAAATAAGCATAAAGCAAGGTTGGTGTAAAGGGTATGCTCAGCATTATGGTGTGGACTTTACAGAAACATTTGCACCTGTGGCTAGGCTTGATACAATCAAGCTTTTACTAGCTATTGCAGCACAAAATGAGTGGAAGGTGTACCAGTTAGATGTGAAGTCAGCATTTCTGAATGGTTTTCTGCAGGAAGAAATTTATGTTGAGCAGCCACATGGTTTTCAAGTGAAGGGAAGTGAAAACAAGGTTTTTCTGTTAAAGAAAGCTTTGTATGGGTTGAAACAGGCCCCTAGAGCCTGGTATGACAGAATCAATAGTTACTTGATTCAACTTGGATTCAATAGAAGTCCTAGTGAACCAACCTTGTATGTGAAAGCTGAAAAAGAAGATAGATTGGTTGTTTCTCTCTATGTAGATGATCTGCTGGCTTGTGGAAGCAATTTGAAGCTTGTTGATAAGTTTAAAGATGAAATGTAGAAAGTATTTGAAATGACAGATTTGGGTGAAATGTCCTACTTTCTAGGCATGGAGATTGCTGAAACTCAGCATGGCATCTTCATTAGGCAGCAAAAATACTCCACTAAGATTTTGAAGAAGTTCCATATGGAGAATTGCAAGCCTACTCATTCACCAATGAATCAAGGAGAGAAACTTTGTAAAGAAGATGGTAGTGGCAAGGTAAATGAATCAAATTTCAGAAGCTTGATTGGTTGTCTACTTTATTTAACTGCTACGAGGCCTGACATCATGTTTGCTGTTAGTTTACTTTCAAGATTTATGCATTCTCCAACTGAATTGCATCTTAAAGCAGCAAAAAGAGTACTTAGATATGTTAAGGGTACTCTTGATTATGGTGTGATGTTCAGGAAAGTTGAATTAGTAGGATATACTGACAGTGATTGGGCAGGTGCTGTGATAATATGAAGAGTACTTCAGGTTACTTCTTTTCAGTTGGTTCTGGTGTGTTTGCTTGGAATTCAAAGAAGCAAGACACGGTTGCTCAGTCTACTGCAGAGGCTGAATACATAGCAGCAGCTGCTGCTGTTAATCAGGCTATTTGGATTAAGAAGTTGATGAAAGATTTGATGTTTTATCCTGAAGATTCAATCAGGATTCTAGTAGATAACCAATCTGCAATTGCCATTGCGAAAAATCCAGTGTTCCATGGCAGAACTAAACATTTCAAGATAAAGTATCACTTTGTGAAGGAGATGGAACAAGAGAATGAAGTTCAGTTAGTTCATTGTTCTACAGAGAATCACCTTGCTGATATCCTCACTAAAGCTTTGCCTAGGAACAGATTTGAGATGTTGAGAGCAAAGATAGGTGTATGCAGCAAAACATCTAAGGAGGAGTGTTAGAATTAGATGTGTTTGCTTTAAACATTCTTTGTTTTTGACTTTGCATGTTAATGATAGGTGGTTTTACATGTGGCTTTTTTACTTTTGCATGCAGCTTAACACATGTATTCCACTAACTCTCTTATATATATGTTGATGTACTGTTACATGCAAGTTAATGAAATATGCTATGAATTTTCAGACCACTTTTGCTCTGTTTTTTCTGTGAGTTTTCTTGCCTCTTTGTTGTTTAACTTAGTTTATCAAACTCTAAGCCAACATAATTTGTATCGATGGTTGGCAAGTCACATATCATATACATTATACTTTTGTACTTGTCATTGTGCGCATATGGATCGGAGTTCTTACCAATCCGCGAGGTCATGGACCTCACTTTTCGGCTTGTTCGGTCTATTTAACTTGTTCAGTCGGATCTGGCTCCTCTCCAGTCCATCCATATAGAGATTGTTCCACGTGTATTAATAGGAATTAAGGGTCAGATTTCACTTATGTTTCTTTTCCCCAAATATAGTGAATTTGTTCAATCTTTCTCTTTTTCTTTCTCCTTTTTCACTTGGAATGGCTAACGACCCCATACATGCCTCCACCACGAATTCCGTTGTAGCCATTAAGGGCCAGACAACTATTGTTGCTTTAGTTACGAAGCCTCCATCTTGCTTTCCTTAATTTCCTTGCTTTTTCCCCTTTAATATTAATATTAAAATTGAAACCCAAACTCAAAAAGTTAATTGGTGCAGACTGCTGCTCCATGATATGGCCGTCTATGTTTTATAGGTTTTCAACAGGAAAATAAGAATATTAGATGAATTTTTTGATCTAGGAAGCTGGTACTCCCATCTTAAATTTTTGAAGCAATGTCACAGATTCTGTTTGCTATCAAGAAATCAATGATTAAAAGTTTGTTTCATCGCTTCATATATATTTTGTTGTTTGGTTCACTGTGATTTTGTTATGTTTGATCAAGAAAAGTTAATGAAACTGAAAAACAGAGGACGAGAGAAGCTGAGAAGGTGAAACTAGTAGTGTTAGCAGGCCAAATGTCCAAATTAGGCCTAAACCTTTCACAAGTTGCTCAAATTGGGTCTAAACCTTTAATGTGAACCAAATTGAGCCTAAACGTTTTTGAGATGCAACAAATTGGGTCTAAATTTGACGGGGCTATGATAGTGACACGCACGCGCCATTACCGTTATGAACGGCGTGTGTGGCACTGACACGTGGAAAATAAATTATTTAATTATTTAATTATATTAATTTTCATTAAATTTTAGAAAAAAATGTCAGGAGAGAAAAATTTTTATTAGGCTTTGTTTTTTTTGGTAAGATCAAAATAAATAAAAAAAATTGAAGATTAAGAAAATCTTTATTATCTTCTCTCTACCAACAAACACAATTTTTCTAGAATTTATTCTCCGAAATAGATCAAAAGCCCTTTTTCACAAAGAACATGATGAACACCATGAACTTAAACAGATAAACCCAACCACCACCATAAAACAAACAAAACAAAAATAATAAGGACTAATGTCCAACTTGGGCCTAAATCTTTCCAAACTTGCTCAAAGCCCAACCACCATCCATTTGGGTTTCTTCCTCTCAAAGATCTCATCATTTTCTTATAGACAAGAATTAGGCTAGACTCAGAATTACGGAATCCAACAGCAAAATCAAGTGAGAAATTGAGGGTTCGAAATGAGGAGAAAATGGAACCAGAAATTGCCGTAAGCAAATTCTTCAGCACCCTGTTGAAACCAGACCAACGATGGCCCTTACGCGGCACCTGCGGCACTGGCACCGCTTGATGCGGTGGAGGAGCTTGGAAATGCAAGCGCAACGTCTTCTTAGCAACGCTTGGTTCCGACAGACTCCTACCCAATATGGCTTAGTTCAGCTACACCTCGAAGGTGAGCCTCTCAAACTGGTCCAGTGATGTGCTCTGCTCATCCCCAAACTTAGACCTGGCAATTTTCTGACACGACACGTTTGTACGACACAGAACGATAGGGGTTTTACTGTGTTTTTGTTTGGGCTTAACGTGTTTCGTGTTTAGTCGTGTCAACACGATTAAGGAAAAACGTGTTTCGTGTCATAACCGTATAAAACACGGCTAACACGATGTGTTACACGGATAACACGTTTAGTTAGTTGTGTTATCCTTGTCAACACGTTAACTGGTAAAACGATAACACGTTTAGTAAACGTTTATAACGTTATATGTTTGTCTAAAGTAAAATACCACTTTGACATTGTGTAATTTTATAAATGTTATAGTGAGATTTTTGGTAATTTTAACATGTTTAAATTATTCGTGTTAAAACGTTTAACTCGTGTCAGTCGTGTTTTTGGTTACACATTTAAAAAATCGTGTTTAGTCGTGTCGTGTCGTGTACACGATTAATAAACAGTTCTCGTAAACGTTTTTAAGACCATGACACGATTAGTTATTCGTGTCGTGTTCGTGTTTGGCCATATACTCCTAAATTATACACGTTTATACGACACGAAACACGACACGAAACACGAATTGCCAGGTCTACCCAAACTTCCTCAAATTCGATTGAAGTTTAACCAAACTGAAAGCAATTTTACCCTCATATTTCTCATATTTATGTTTTCAGGCCCATTTGGAGCTATTATTTAAGAAGATAAATATTTAGAACAATTTTTGATCAATTTAGAGAAACTACCGATTTCGGCCCATTTTGCCCCAGTGGGCCCATCAGGCCTATTTTTGCCCATCAAGCCCGAAAGGAAGCCCGAATCTTTGGTAATCAAATTCTGATTTCTCTAGGCCCACTTCGGATGTCTTAAAGCCCAAAGAGGAGTTACAAGTCCAATCATAATTTATGATGCAGTAAATAATTGATGATGGAGAAATTCCAAATCCTAGTCAACGGAGGATTCACAAGTGCAGTTTCGGTATAAAATTCATATCTTTTGATCTAGAGCTCAGAAAAATGCAAATGCGATACCTTAGAAAGAGGACTCCAAGCTCTAAAAATTTTATGTTTTACTCGAGAGCCAATTCTGCCGTTAAAATGGTCGAAAATGCCCCTGAAGTATTCTTGACAGATTTGACTACAAATCCAAACCGACTTAGGAAAGCTTGTGCCGACCTTGGGGAGCCTTGGACGGTTTTGGCAGCTGTTTATGATGATGTGGAGCACTCCAACTGGCCAAGGAAGGATCCTAATTTATGAGGATGATCTACTTCAACCAATTAGAGCCTTTGCTTGGAGACAAAGTTGATGTAAATCCTAGTTAGAGTAGGATTAGGAAATTAGATGTCTGTCTTACCTTTTGTGCAGCCACATCCAAGGGCTGATATAGTTTATCATAAGCGTAGGATGTGTCCTAGGTTTACCTATAAATAGGTAGGATTTGTTATAACTGATTAGAAGACAGAATTGCAGAACCCTAGGGAGGACTTGATCGAGCCAAAAACAACCCTATTTTTATGGCTATTTTATTATGTTTTTGGATCTATTTATGCTCTAAATTATCTTATTTTGTTAATATTTGTGTTTTGAGTCTTTATGAGATGTGAATTTGGAAATTTGTTCATTTTCACTACTTTTGGAGCTATTTTTGATGACTTTTTACACAAATATGAGCAAAATAATTTTGAGTATAGATTTGAAGATTTGAAGTTTGTGTTTGAAGACTTATTGAAGACAATTTCAAGATTTGGAGATCAATGAATAATTATTTCAAGAAGCAAGAATTGATGATTGGAGATTTAATTGCTAGGGATTGAAGATAAGCCCTGAAAAGCCCGGAACCCTTGGAATTTTTGGATATTTTATATGGGATAATACTCAGCCCATATAAGCCCACAATTGTGCCTAATATATCCAATAAAATATCCAATTCCCGCATATTCCCGATACTAGTCCTAGTTGGATTAGGATTCAACGCAGTCTTGGTAAAAAAGCCATAACTTTCTGCTCAGACGTCCAGTTTAGTCCCATGAGTAGCTGTTGGAAAGCTAACTCCGAGTTCTACAACTTTCCTTTGAAGCTCAAAACTCAGTTCTGCCGTTTTCAAACCCGAAATTGCTGTTGAAGTTGCTGTGTGATTCCAGAAAATTCTAAGATCCGATTTTAACCCCTAATTTCGGTTGGGAAGACTTTTAATCTAACTTGGAGACCAAGTTAGAGGTTGAAACTGACCTAGAGTCCTATCCTAAGTCTAATAGGATTCTTTAGGTTATTTTCCACTATAAATAGCCACATTAGGTCTAGGTTTTTATGTATCCTATTCCCATAAGAAAAATATTATAGAGTTGCTTGAAGATTTGGAGGAGATAGCCCTCGGAGCCGCCGCCCCCCTCTTCTTATTCATCCATAGATAAGTTTTTCTTCTTATTTGTGGATGCTCACTCAATTCATGAGTGAGTAATCCTTTTCTTTTCTCCAATGTAGAATTTAATTGATCTCTTGACTTATATCATGGTGAGATTTTGTGCTTAAATATGAGAATTGTTTGGGTATTTCTTAAATCTTTGTTTTAATCCTATGTTGCTTCTTTTGATGGATTGGATTCGACACTATCTTGATAAATTAGGTTAACATTAGCTAAATTAAGTCTAGAACTAGCCCTTAAGATTTAATTATAAGTAGCAATTGGAGGAGAACTAGCCCTTCCTTCCAAGAGACATAAGAATCAACGGATGAGTAATTGCTTGTTGTGCTTGGTTATAAATTACTAGTTCTTAATGCTTTGTTCTTAAGTAATCTTTAACCCCTAGCCAGGAAATTGATTGCTAAAGAATAAAAGGGATATTTTAAGCCCTAGCCAGGAAATCTTATCTAATTAAGGTAATTTAGGATTTAATTCCAAACAAGCTATCCAACGTTTTCATAATTTTTAGATATCAATGATCCATGTTAATTGTGTCAAGTAGGATATTAATTCTATGTTGGAGGGTTTTATTTAATTGTTTTCTCACTGCTTACTAATTAATTGTTCTCTTTAATTTTCTTGATTGTTTTCTTAGTTAATTTTACTTGTTTGTTTGATTTAGTTCAATTTTCATAATTCTCTTTATTTTATTTTGATTTTAAGAAAAAGATTAATAATCTATCTCTCTGTGGGACAGACTCCTACTTGCCCTAGCTATTTTAGTTAGTAATTGTTGGGATTATTTTTATGATTGCTGACGACCGATCATAAATTTTGGCGTCGTTGCCGGGGAGATTGTGTTTTATTTTCTTGTTCTTTTTTTTCTATTAGATTTGCACTTGATCAACTTTGTTTTGTAGAAAAATCCAATGGAGTAGTCATGTACGTTAAGGGAGCTGAATTTCAACTGTGAATTGCCGTCCCTCTGCATTGATTATCCAGCTATGGATATGTCTTACAAATTGCAGTCAGCAGTAATCCGCATGTTGCTGATTTTTTAAAGAGAATCTCATGAAAATCCTCATGAGCACCTACAAGAATTCTTCATCAAGTGTTCTGCAATTACTGGAATGTCTGAAGAGCAAGCGAAGCTTAGAATGTTTCCTTTAACATTGGAAGCAGAAGCAAATGCCTGGTTCATAAGTCTACCACCAAGATCCATAACTTCTTGGAAAGGATTGGAGACAGTATTTTTGAACAAGTATTTTCCAGAAGCAAAACGTGCAGATGTCAGAAAGAAAATCACTACTTGTCAACAACTATTCGACGAGAAGTGGCATTAGTACTAGGAGAGATACAACAAGATCTGCGCAAGTTGCCCTTACCACAACTTGAGTGAAGCGCTTTTGATTCAGAATTTCTATGATGGACTCCTCTATGAAGATCAGACATATATTGATTCTGCAAGTGGAGGCAGTTTTACATCTAAAACACCGGAAGAAGCAAGGAAGCTGCTCAACACTATGACAGAAAACATCCATCAATTCAGTACAACAAGGATAAGTTCATCAACAAATGAGCCTGAACCAAAATTTCTTCAAGGGATTAATGATCGTTTTTACAAGGTCAACTCGGCCATTACCTATTTGACCAATTTAGTTCAACAACTAGTTTTGAATCAAATGGTGAATCAAACTCAAATCCAACAATCACACTTGTATTCAAACCTAGGTTGTACTAACACACAAGGATGTAGAGTCAATGCAATTGAAGAAGCTCAACATTGGTATGTACAAAAGATGGAATTGCCTGATGTTCCATCCCCACCTACGATATCATCAGCATCTGTTTTCCCTGTTACCCCACCACCAGTTGCTGTATCCAAAGAACCAGTGCAAGGAGATGAGGAGATTTCAACCAAGAGCAAGGAAGATCTACCTTATGCATCACCAAAAGCCGATCAACTTCAATTAGAAGCTGAATGGATGGAAGAGATGTAAGCCAAATATGATCCACCACCATTTCCTCAAAGGTTTGCAAATCAACTCAATTCGCTTCGAAAATTAGAGGTAAACATACCTTTGGTTGCTCAAATAGTAAAGGTACCCAGGTACGCTTCTTTTCTTAAAGAATTATGCATTACTAAGAGTAAGTTTTCTGAAAAATTTGCTTGCATGAATGAGAATGTATCTGTTGCATATCAAAGGAAATTGCACCATAAAAGCAATGACTTAGGATCTTTTTCTATCTTTTTCTATACATGGTAAGATAGGAAAGAATAAGATAGAAAATGCCATGTGTGAATTCGGATCTCCAATTAATATCATGCCTTATTCTGTCTATAAGCAATTGAACATAGAACCTCTGCTTGAAACTAATGTTACTATTCAATTTGTTGATAGAACAAACATTAAACCTGAAGGTTTAGTTGAGGATGTTTTAGTGCAGATTGGAGATTTCGTTTTTCCTGCAGATTTCTATGTCTTGAAGATGAGTGAAGATGACCTTCATCTAACTCATATGTCGTTGCTGCTAGGAAGACCTATTTTGACAACAGCTATGATGAAATTTGAAGCACAAGATGGAATACTCAGTATGGAATTTGACGGGAAACCCATTAAATTCAATATTTATGAAGCCATGAAAGCTCCTGCTGAGATCCATTCCATCTATGCTATCGATGCAATTGATGCCTGCTCTAAGCAAGTACAATCACTTCACCAAGTGGATGAACTTGAAGTGGTACTCACTAAGGGTTTGTTCAAAGAAGACATCGAAGAAGAAAAAATCCCAATGCCAAAAGATGTAGCAGAAACTGTCAAGGAATTGGCGTCAGATGAAGAAAAAGAATCAGTCTCTTATATCAGCCTAGAGCCAACTCCTAAAGCTTTACCACCCATTATTCAGCCACCTGAAGTTAAGCTGAAACCAAAGAGACACTGCCTGTTGTTATTTCAAGTAAATTGAATAATTTAAAGGAAGAGCAATTAATCAAAGTTCTAAAAGAATACAAGGAAGCCATTGGATGGACTGTAGCTGATATCAAAGGAATAAGTCCTACTGTTTGTATGCATAGGATTCGACTAGAAGACGATGCAGTAGCAGTTCGACAGCCACAAAGAAGACTAAATCTAAATCTTGCTGAAGTTGTCAAAGAAGAAGTTCTCAAATTACTTGGAGCTTGTCTCATTTATGCTATATCAGATAGTAAATGGGTCAGTCATGTTCAAGTAGTTCCAAAGAAGTCTGGATTCACTGTCGTAGAAAACAAGGAAGGAGAGCTAGTTCCTCAAAGACTACAGAATGGATGGAGAGTATGCATCGACTACAGAAAGTTGAATTCTGCCACGAGGAAGGATCACTTTCCATTGCCATTCATTGACCAAATGCTGGAGAGTTAGCTTGTAAAGCCTATTATTGTTTTCTGGACGGATATTCAGGATACTTCCAGATTCCAATTGCACCTGAAGATCAAAAAAAGACCACCTTTACATGCCCTTTTGGTACGTATGCTTACACAAGAAAACATTTTGGTTTGTACAATGAACCTGCAAGTTTTCAAAGGTGTATGATGAGCATCTTTCAAGATTATGTGGGAGACAAGATGAAAGTCTTCATGGACGATTTCACAGTCTATGGAGATAGCTTCAATCAATGCCTTCATAATCTAGAACTCATCTTAAAAAGGTGTGTTGAAACCAAATTGGTGTTAAATGCCGAGAAGTGCCACTTCATGGTAGAACAAGGCATTGTTCTAGGCCATGTGGTATCCAAAGAAGGGATGCAAGTCGACAAAGCTAAAGTTGATGTTGTTCAGAATCTGCCTTATCCCACGTATGTCAAAGATATCCATTCATTCTTAGGCTATGCTGGATTTTACAGAAGATTTATCAAGGATATTTCAAAGATCTCAGCACCCATGTGTAGATTACTTCAGAAAGATGTAGAGTTTGAGTTAGGAGATGATTGCAAAGAAGCATTTGACAAATTGAAGACTACCCTCACCACCACTCAAATTGTGAAGCCACCGGATTGGAGACTACCGTTCGAAATCATGAGTGATGCAAGTGACATTGCTATTGGAGCTGTTCTAGGACAAAGAGTAGGTAAGGTACCCCATGTTATCTATTATGCTTTAAGAACTCTAGATGCTGCTCAAAAGAACTACACCACCACAGAGAAAGAGATGCTTGCAGTTGTCTTTGCCTTGGAGAAGTTTCGATCGTATATCCTAGGATCTAAGGTGATAACACTACAAAAAACCGCTAAGATAGGGGCGTTTATTTAGCGGCGTTTACTCAAACGCCGCTATTCTATTCACTAAAATTGAAGATAGCGGCGTCTGAAACTCAAGACGCCGCTAAATGGAGGCGTCCTAACCTCAAAACGCCGTCATCTTTAATTTTTCTCCGAGGGAGGCAAATTGGTAAAAGAAGAAGGCTAAATAGCGGCGTATGAGGTCCTAAACGCCGCCATCTTAAAAAAGAAGGCTAAAAGATAGCGGCGTCTGGGTTCAAGACGCCGCTAAATAGTGGCGTCTGGGTCCAAGACGCTGCTAAATAGTGGCGTCTAGGTCCAAGACGCCGCTAAATAGTGGCGTCTGAGGTCCTACACGCCGCCATCTTTATTTTTTTATCCGAGGAAGGCAAATTGGGTAAAAATAAAAGCTAAAAGATAGCGGCGTCTTGAGGTTCAGACGCCTCCATTTAGCGGCGTTCTTGAACCCAGACGCCGCTAAATAGTGGCGTCTAAGGTCCTAAACGCCGCTATATATAATCTTTTTAAAAGAATAGAAATTTCGTCAAAATAAAGACTATTAATAATTTAGGATAATTATAAATATATTCTCTTATTATTATTTTCTTATTATAGGATAAAATACAAAATTTATATTTATTTATGACGTTTAAAAAAGTGTAAAAAAAAAAACATGAAAATGGTAATGGTAGCACTCGAACTCGTGAAAACCATATCTAATCTATCTACTCCCACCAAACCTTCTAACATTAATCTTGTGATAACAAATGTTAAGATAATATTATTATAGCTTAAGGCCAGAGACTACATTGAAATAACAATGTATTTGAGAATTAAAATTGATTAATACATAGACTAGTACAGGTAAGGAGTGGATCGAAAATTCCAAATCTCCTTAAAACAGGAAAAAAATCAGAAATTAAGTATGAAAACGGCCTTTTTTTGACGAAAACTTGGGCCAGGGCGCCTACGGGCAACCGAAAAGTTAGGTGGTTTAAAAAAAAAACACCCCAATCGGGCAACCGAGCGCAAAGTTATAGCCTTTCAAAGTTTTGAAATCATTTTAGCCTTATGAATAAAATTTTTTTTTAGGTAAAACGTCATCGTTCTTTGGGAAATAAATGGAGAAGATATTTCTTTAACTTTACCGGCGTCTATACTTATAAACGCCGTAATTTGGCCTTGTATAAAATCGCGACTCCTCTTTTATTTTCTGAAGTCTGAACTCTGAAATGTAAAAGGCTAAGTCTCAAAGCTCTCAACCCGTTTGAAACCCTGACCTAGCCGAAATTCTCAAAACTAATTAACCTGTTTTATTCTTCTTCCCAAATTTCATCTTCTTCGAATTTTCCTAGCCCTAAAAATTTCCACTTACCATTTCCTGTCGAAATCCCTAACTCCACTTCCTCAACAATTTTCCAAAGTCCTTTTCTTTTTCATCGATGCCCAAACCCTAACCCTCTCAAATTCTTCTTCCCATATCAGATCCTTACTCTATTCGTTTTTTACAGGTTCAAATCCATAGTCAGAACTCGCTTTCCTTTTCAAATCTCTCAACTTTATATGATTTCTTTCGGAATTTTTTTCTTTTGTTTTAGGTTCCAATATCGAGCTTGATTTTACTTGTGAATCTGAATTTAACTTGAATATTCAGGAGGTTTTCGGTGGTGGAGAAGCGGTGGCGAGCTGCTTGCCAAACTAAAAGTGAGAGCACCGTCAACAATCCTGTCAAGTACGGTGTATACTCATCGCTTCCTTCTGATTCAGAGTTAGCTGCCGCGTTCTTTATGAGAAAGAGAAGGTCAGATACTCCTCTATCTCTATCTCTATTCTTTTTTTTTCTTTTTCTTTTATCAAAGCCTAAATTGGATGATTCATCTTTTATATGATTGTCAAGTTACTTTGATTTTCAGGCATATTCTACTGTTGGCACTCCTGACTATATTGCTCCAGAAGTTCTCTTGAAGAGAGGTTATGGAATGGAATGTGATTGGTGAGTAGTTATGCATGTTGAAATGAATTTCCCCTTTTGTTTCACTCATAATCTTCTTTTGGTTTGTTTGACATAGCGATTAAACTTATATTTATTTACCTGAGAATCTGAATTGATTATTTGTAGTTTCAGGTTTTAGGATCTTTAAATTTTTAATTATTTATATGGAATAGTGACTTCATTATGAAAGATTAGTTTGCAATAAAACCTGGTGAATCGAAGTGATGTTGTCTAGAATGCCATAATTGCTTGCATAGTATTATAGACTGTTGTGACTGACGAAAATCATTTTCCATAGGTGGTCACTTGGTGCAATTATGTATGAAATGCTTGTGGGATATCCACCATTTTATTCAGATGATCCAATGTCAACTTGTCGAAAGGTAAGTTTAGAAATATAGCCAATTGATGCTATGTGTTGCTTCCATAGTTATTTTCTACTTTAGTCCAAACCCTGCCCATGTTATCCTCCTGTTACTTTCATCTGAAGAACAGTTAGCTGTCCTGATTATGCTGAGGCTAGGATGTAAAAAGGAATTGCCATGGTCAACAATACATCCTTTTTGCTTTCTTTTTTGGTTTTTTTTATTCTGGAATCTTTACAAAAATTCCTCCACCATTTTCCTGTTATATGGCAGCTTCAAGTATAATCCTTTTT
>AWWV01016286.1:0-20106 GCA_001974805.1 Corchorus capsularis
CCTCCTGTATCACAAATCACACAACTTCACAAATTACAAATTTTAGATAATTCTCTTTTTCTACCTTTCTTTAGTTTTTAGGCTTTTCTCTAGTTTTAGAAAGGGAGAAGTCGACACCCTCTCTAGCAATAGAGGGAGTCGACGTCCCTAGGGTTTTCAAAGGGGAGATTCCGCCTCTCCCAGTCCTGTAAGTATTCTTATGTCTCTCATGGATTTTCTTGAATCCATGAGTAGCTAAATCCTTAATACTTCTGATCCTTTGGTGAATTCAATCAATTGATTATGGTGAGATTTCTATACTTATAATTTTGTGTTAAGTTCTTGATGATAGTAGTCAAAACCCTAGAATAATTTTATGATTCTGAATCTTATCTAAATTATGTGGCCACTAAGGATGTAAGAGGAAGATCTATGGCTAGATCATACTTAGAATTAATCACTCGAGTTTGATTGTATGTAGCAAATTAGGTTTGTTTAATCGCTGCTTAATGGGTATTTGTCTACCGGAGGGCGAGAAATTTCTCTTCGTATGGTTCTATTTATAGGCATGTGTGTAAATTAAATGTTCTTAATGCTTTGTTCTCAAGTGATCTTTAAGCCCTAAGAAAGTAATCGATCATTGAAGGAATAATAGGGATAACTGCAGCTCTAATCGGCCTCTTATCTAAAATACATGTTGGGAAACCTATATCAGTTGTCAGTCAAGAATAAGATGCGAAATTCACCTTTTAAATCGAGGATCCATAGTTAATTTGATTGAAGGATACCACTGGTGAAGAAGTATGCTTTTTAATTATTGTTTGCTTTATTAATTTGCTTTATTAATCTGCTTTAGATTTAGATTTAGATTTAGATTTGCTTTGCTTTATTTTTACAGTCTCTGCACGATACACCATAAATTTTAGTTTAATTGTTTGCTTTATAATTGTTATTTACAATCCCCTGTTTTCTAATTGATTTTTGGAAAAGATTTTTCTTTCTTAATATCGTTCATCACATAAACCTTCTCTGTGGGATTCGACCCCTACTTGCCCTAGCTATTCTAGTTAGTTAATTGTGGGGATTATTTTTATGGTCATAGACGACACGATCATGAATTTTGGCGCCGTTGCCGGGGAAGGGAATTGAATTGAGAAAAAGTAAAGAGAGATTAGATCCAAAAATTAGTTTTTTGTTTTTCCGTTTTTTTTCTAAAAAAAAAAAAGTTTGCGTCGATAAAAAAAAAAGTTTTTTCCGTTTTTCCGATTTTTCTATAAAAAAAATAAATTATTTTCCGTTTTTAAAATTAGGGTTTCCGATTTTTCTTTTAAAAAAATTAATTTTCTTTTTCCGTTTTTCCTTTTAAAAAAAATATATTTTTATTTTCTGTTTCTGCTTTTTATTTTATGTAAGAACTGTTACTGCTAATTTTTCTTTTTAGTTTTGTTTGATTTTTCTAGGAAACTGCATGCCAAAGACAAAAAGTAGTAGTACTGAAGGTTTAGAATTCAATCCTGAGCCTGAAAGAACGCTATTTCAGAAGAAGAAGAAAACACAACGCCGATTACAAGAAGAGGAAGCATACGATTCAAGTTCTCAACCAAGTTCTCCTAGATCTGCTGTTTCAACATCGTCAGAAGATATGGCTGAAGAAGAACAACCCAAAACTCTGAGAGAGTTAGCTGCACCAAACGTCAATGCCAAACGCTTAGCCATCCGTTACCCATATACCAATGGAAACTTTGAAATTAAATCTGGATTTATTCAGATTTTACCCAAATTTCACGGTTTGCCTGGAGAAGATCCTCACCGACATCTTACTGATTTCCAGATTGCCTGCGCATCTACAAGTATTCAAGGTATTCCTGAAGATCAATTCATGTTAAGAACTTTTCCGTTCACTCTTATGGGCCGAGCAAAAGATTGGTTGTACCTTTTACCCACTGGTTCAATCACATCTTGGACGAGCCTTAAGAAGTTGTTCTTGGAAAAGTACTTTCCTGCACACAAAGCATCAAGTATAAGGAAAGAGATTTGTGGAATTAAGCAACGCCATGGAGAAACAATGCATGAATATTGGGAACATTTCAAAACACTTTGTGCGAGCTGCCCCAATCACCAAATCAATGAACAGTTGCTCATCCAGTACTTCTACGAAGGATTACTACCATTTGACAGATCTTCCATCGATTCTGCAAGTGGAGGAGCTTTCATCGACAAAACTCCTGCCGAAGCTTGGTCTTTAGTGGAAAACATGGCTGCAAACACTCAACAATTTGGATCTCGAGAAGACTACGCAAGAGAAGGCCCTACAAGAAGAATTAATGAAGTTTCTAACTATTCCACCTCATTGGAGCAACAACTTCAAGAAACAAATCAACAAATCGCTTTGCTCACTGATTTGTTCCATGCGAATTTTTCAAGTGTGCCAAGGGTTTGTGCGACTTTGGAAGACAACAAGCAAGGAATCAATGCCGTGGGATTACAAGGAGCTTATCAAAGGAAGCCTGAACCTTATTGGAGACCTGATCAACCGAGTAAACAATATGGGAACCAAGGTAACTACCAAGGAAGGCCGAATTTTCAAAGACCTAATTTTCAAACTTCACAAGCCATTGAGTTACAACAAATCAAGGAAGCTATGGAGATGATGAGAAAGCAAATAAGTCAATTAGCCAATGATTTGAGTGATCTCAAGACACAAGGTCAACAAAGGATTCCATCACAATCAAAGGTACCTCCTAGAGAGAATGTCAGTGCAATTTCTTTAAGGAGTGGAAAAGAGTTGAAAGACCCTTATCCAACCCATGCCGCACATCAACAAGAAGAAGGAGAGCCGAATTACACCAAGGAAGATTTACAAGAGCATCCCGAAATCAAGATTGAAGATGAACCCAAAAACAAAGAAGCTGCGCCGATTGAAGATTCAAACAAGGAAGATGCCGTAATTCAACCCAAAGGAAAAGGTGTGTGCGATTCCAACAAGCCTAAAACCGATTCCAACCTAATTCCTTTTAAATCAAGATTGAAGAAGTCGAAGAAAGAAGATGATGATCAAGATATTTTGGAGATATTTCGAAAAGTTGAGGTCAACATCCCACTTCTTGATGCCATTCAACAGATTCCGAATTATGCAAAGTTCCTCAAGCAACTTTGTACCAACAAGAAGAGATTACAAGGTAAAGTAAGCGCTGGAGCTAATGTCTCTGCTGTGCTTCAAAAGAGTTTACCTCCTAAGTGCAAAGATCCAGGTACGTTTTCTATTACTTGTTCTATTGGAAGAAGTATTATAGAGAACGCGATGCTTGATCTTGGTGCTTCTTTAAGTGTGATGCCTTATTCTTTCTACAAATCATTAAATCTTGGTCCATTGAAGAATACTGATGTTATTCTGCAATTAGCTGACGGATCTTTGGTTTATCCCAAAGGTGTTTTAGAGAATATCTTAATTAAAGTTGAACATCTGATTTTTCCAATCGACATATTCATCATGGATATGGAGTATTCGAAAGATCAATGTCCTCTTTTATTAGGAAGACCTTTCCTAAAGACTTCTCATACCAAGATTGATGTATTTAATGGTTCATTGACCATGGAATTTGATGGTGAAGTCATCCACCCTAGAATTTCATCTCAAGTGCCGTTAAAATCTAACAATTTTGTTTACGTTATAAGTTCTAAGTTTGTTAAGAAAGGAGCCATTGAAGATTCTTCATCAACAAAGCCTGATCGAATTTCCAAAGGAAGACAAAGGATAATAGACATTCGACAACGCTACAACAAGACTTTCCACCAATTTTGGAGGAGATTCAAGCAGTTGTGTGCCGATTGCCCTGATCATGGATTCAAGGAAGAAATTTTAATCCAATTCTTCTATGGAGGATTGGGACTTAAAGATCGAGTTCTTGTTGATTCTTTCAGTACTAAACCACTGCATGAAAGAACCCCGGAGAATGCATTCTATGCCCTTGAAGAATTATCTCGGAGGACGAAATCTTCAACCTCCCATGAGAAGAAAGATCGAGCAAAAGAAACCAAGAAGGAGTCAGAAGTCAACAAAGAAGTTCAACCGCCCCTGAAGATCGATCAACCAAGCAATTCAACTAAGAAGCAAGATATAGACCTTGAACATCGAGCTAAAGTTGCAAGCATTCTTCAACGTAAATTGAAGAATTTTCCCCAATTTTGGCAAAGGTTTAAGAAGCTATGTGCTGTTCACCCTCATCATGGTTATGATCAAAGAAGATTGGTTCAAATCTTCTACCAAGGATTAAAAGCTTCTGATCAATTGTCTGTCGACACTCTTATCTATATTCCCCTGTTCGATTACAGCACTGCTGACATATACGAGATAATGGAGAATTTTGCCCAGATGATAACCAATACACCGAAGGAAGCTGCTCAAGGACTCAGCCCGGTTAAGCCCGTGCCACACAAGCCAGTATGCCCGGCTGCAGCCCGGCCATCGACCTCACATGGCCGGCCAACACCGGCCAAGGCACCCCAAGCTTGTGCGACATCAAGCCTTGCCGCGCCTAGCCAGGCCACACCCGAGCCACATGTCCGGACGCCACCAGAATCTGCCGTGCCGCCTGCCCGGCCCAGCCAGGCCACTGCCGCGCCATCCGTGCCGCCTGCTCGGCCATGCTCGGCCTTGCCCGCTCCTGCCGCGCAGCCGCCCATGCCATGCTCGGCCCTGTCCGCACCAGCCGCGCCACCTGCCCGGTTTGTACCGACCATGCAAGCTTCCCACCGAGATGTCACCGTGCCATGCCCGGCCTTGTCCGCGCACCATGCCCGACCAATGCCATGCCATCCGCGCGCCTCACCGAGCCACCACGAGCCAATGCCGCGCCATGCCGAGTCACAACCATGCCACCGCTTAATGCTTTGATCTTTTCAAGTCTTGATAAAATTCAACTTGAAACTATCAAAATCATTGAAGAGAGTAGAGTTATCGAGGACCTTTTGAAGGATTACACCCAAAATTCCTTCACCCTTGAAGAATAACCTTCTTTAAGGCAGTCTAGCCAAAGACCTTAAAGAAAGGCACTTATTGGGAGGCAACCCAATATTATTTTTACTAACCCATAATATTTTTCTTTGTTTTATTTTTCTTTTCTTTTTAGGATTTTCCATACCAAAGGAGAAAAAGGAGTTTTTCATCAATATGAAGAAATCCAATTGGAGCTTATGCTTGGAGAATAGAGAAGATTTCTTTAACTCTATCTTTTTCTTGCAATGCTTTGATTGATTTTTCTTTGATATGCGATACACATAGATATAGATATAAGTTAATTAGGATTTAAAAGATGCATACATATTTTTGCTTTGATTTTCCACGCTTGTTAATACATTGGGGACAATGTATCTTTTAAGTGTGGGGGAGTGAGTCTATATGCATAAAATTGATAAAATTGGAATAATTTTTTCGAAAATTATAACAAAATTTTGATTTTATATGCTTATATTGATCGATTGATTGATTTTTGATTGATGATATCTTAGAATTCTTAAGAATGATTGATTCATTGATTTATCTATAGTATGATATCTTATTTCTTAGATTAGGTATAATTGAAGTCTGTGATAATTGCTTACCATGAATTATTTCTATGATTGCCTATTTTTAGAACTCATGTTTAATTTTTATTGAAACTACACTTATGAGAGTATTTTATGAATATGTCAAAAATAAGTGTGGGGGACTATCTATAGTAGAAGGGTAGTTTTAAAAATCTTTTTCATAAAAACAAGAGTGTTTTCCATGCAAGAGGAGAAGAGATATCTTTTGCCTTAAAATTAAAAAAAATCCATTGTTGTCACTCTTTTCTTTAAACAAAAGGAGTTAGTAACCCTTGGGAAGAGGATAAGAGGCATGGATCGGCAAAAGTGTTGTCCCTCTAGAGTGCTAGTAGCCTCACAAAAATAAAATAAAGGGCGTTAGTGACCCCTAAGCATGAACACTTTGAGGTTAGTAACCTCACTTTTCTAAAATAATTACCCTTTGAAAATCATTATAACCCATGCGAAACTTTTGATTTGTATTCATGATATGCAATTGTTTGAGTAGTAGAGATAAAGATGAAGGCATAAGTTTATAGAAAGAAGTAGTTATAGTTGTGATAAATGATAAGTGATTAGAGCTACTTTGATTATGGTTACTTAAGAATGAGGATGATTGCTATATCTTGATCTATTGAATTGGATACTCTTAATATTCTATGTTGTTTTGATTTCATAAATTGAATTGATCCTTGATATATGTATATGATTCAAAGTATTTCAAAAGATTTGAGCAAAACTCACTATTTTAAATATTAATTTTTGTTTGTCTACACTAGTTTGCTAGGGACTAGCAAAGATTTAGTGTGGGGGAAAATATGATCGAGCTCAAATTATGCATGTTTTTATAGCTATTTTTATATACTTTTTGCTATTTTTATATGTGTTTTTACACTATTTTGTTAGTATTTGTGTTTTTAGGTCCTGAAGACAAGAAAAGTGAAAACTTATTGTTTTTCACTCTTTTTGGAGCTATTTTGGAGACTTTTTACTCAACTATGGATTTAGCCATTTGGAATGAAGATTTGAAGATGCGAAGTTCGTGATTGAAGATATTTTGAAGAATTGAAGAATTAATTCAAGAAGAAAAATTGAAGATTTGGAGCTTAATTTGTTAAGGATTGAAGACAAGCCCAGAAGAAGCCCTGAAGTTGAGGATTTTTGGATTATTTATATGGGAATATACTCAGCTCATATAAACCTATAATTGGAGTTAAAATCTCAATTAATAGGCCTAATATCCAAAAGAATATCCAAATCCCGCAATAATCTCGTAGATTTGCGATATAAGCCCGGTTTCAGCGCAGTCTTCGTAGAAAGGCCATAACTTTCTGTTCAGATGTCCGTTTTAAGCCCATGAGTACTCATTGGAAAGCTAACTCCGAGCTCTACAACTTTCTTTTGAAGTGCAAAGCCCAGATCTGCCATCTTCAAGCCCGAAATCGACGTCGAAGTCCCTGCTAAATTCCAAAAAATTACAGAAAATTCTAGAGTCCTCATCCAACTTGGAGACTACTTTAGGATGACACCTAATCCTACTTGGAGACCAAGAAAAGAGCCTAAACCGTCCTACCCCTTATTCTCCACTATAAATAGCCACCTCCTGTATCACAAATCACACAACTTCACAAATCACAAATTTTAGATAATTCTATTTTTCTACCTTTCTTTAGTTTTTAGGTTTTTCTCTAGTTTTAGAAGGGGAGAAGTCGACACCCTCTCTAGCAATAAAGGGAGTCGACGTCCCTAGGGTTTTCAAAGGGGAGATTCCGCCTCTCCCAGTCCCGTAAGTATTCTTATGTCTCTCATGGATTTTCCTGAATCCATGAGTAGCTAAATACTTAATACTTCTGATCCTTTGGTGAATTCAATCAATTGATTATGGTGAGATTTCTATACTTATAATTTTGTGTTAAGTTCTTGATGATAGTAGTCAAAGCCCTAGAATAATTTTATGATTCTGAATCTTATCTGAATTATGTGGCCACTAAGGATGTAAGAGGAAGATCTATGGCTAGATCATACTTAGAATTAATCACTCAAGTTTGATTGTATGTAGCAAATTAGGTTTGTTTAATTGCTGCTTAATGGGTATTTGTCTACCGGAGGGCGAGAAATTTCTCTTCGTATGGTTCTATTTATAGGCATGTGTGTAAATTAACTGTTCTTAATGCTTTGTTCTCAAGTGATCTTTAAGCCCTAAGAAAGTAATCGATCATTGAAGGAATAATAGGGATAACTGCAGCTCTAATCGGCCTCTTATCTAAAATACATGTTGGGAAACCTATATCAGTTGTCAGTCAAGAATAAGATGCGAAATTCACCTTTTAAATCGAGGATCCATAGTTAATTTGATTGAAGGATACCACTGGTGAAGAAGTATGCTTTTTAATTATTGTTTGCTTTATTAATTTGCTTTATTAATCTGCTTTAGATTTAGATTTAGATTTAGATTTGCTTTGCTTTATTTTTACAGTCTCTGCACGATACACCATAAATTTTAGTTTAATTGTTTGCTTTATAATTGTTATTTACAACCCCCTGTTTTCTAATTGATTTTTGGAAAAGATTTTTCTTTCTTAATATCGTTCATCACATAAACCTTCTCTGTGAGATTCGACCCCTACTTGCCCTAGCTATTCTAGTTAGTTAATTGTGGGGATTATTTTTATGGTCATAGACGACACGATCACCATGATATTACTTTTTCTTTGGAAATTGATGTATACACAAGCTTATGGTAGGTGATAGTTATGTAAAGACGAGGGTGATAAGTGAATTGAATTTCTCTTATTATGTTTACTTAAGAATGATGATGTTTGTTATTTCTTGATTCTTAGAATTGAGTATTCTCATTATTCTTTGCTATCTTGATTTCATGGTTAAATTGTCTCTTAATATGTGTGTGCAATTGGAATTGTTTTAACCTTTCTTTTGAGAGAACTGCACTAGTTTGCTAGGGACTAGCAAAGCTTAAGTGTGGGGGAAATATGATCAGACCAAAATTATGCATATTTTTATGATCATTTTCCTATGCTTTTGAATGTATTTGTGCTAGATTTTGCCCTATAATGCTTACATTTGTGATTGTAGGTGTTGAAGAGGTAGATTGTGCAAATATGATGTTTTAGGTGCTTTTTGGAGCTATTTTGATCGATTTTTGGCACAAAGGTTTTTCATGGACTTTCTTGGAAGAATTTGGAGCTATCATGTTCATGATTGAAGAATTCATGGAGTCAATTTCGTGCTTCTTGAAACTATGAAGTTGAAAGCTACAAAGTTCCAAGCAAAGGAGTAAGAAGAGTTCAAGATACAAGGAGACATGTCAAGTCATCAGAATGACATGGGTGATCAGGCTTAAGACCTGGGTGTTCAGGCCAACCATGTGGGCACCCAAGTAGAGTCGAGACACTACCCAGCTGGGTCTTCAGGCAGGCCACGTGGGTGTTCAAGGCAACCATGTTGGCGCCCAGGAGGAGTCGGGGTCACTTGTCAGCGCACAAATTAGGATGTCTTCATGCTGAAGCTTCTTCCCTTATTTCCAGATTTAACGACAGCTTACGAAAAGAGCCATAACTTTCAATCCAGAACTCCGTTTTAGGCATAAGAGTAGGCGTTGGAAAGCTAACTCCGAGAGCTACAACTTTCGTGTTTTGATCGAAGCCCATTTTTTCCGTTATCATGGACGAAAATGCCCCTGAAGTTTCTGCAAACAAGCTGAACCTAGAAAAGTCCATGAAATCAAGCCCAAGTTGATGAGATTAGCCTAAAGTCGATATTTGAAGTTAGCCCAGACCTGGAGGACGAAATTGCACTCTTTTAAAGATGGTTTAATGAGCGTAAATGTCTATTTTGTCCTAGATTAAGTTAGCCCTAAGTCTCTAGTATAAATAGCCACCTTTTCTCTCTAGAAAAAGGGGGATTGAGGTTAGACGACTTGGAGAACTAAGGAAGCCGCCGGCCATACTCTTTCCTAGGTTTTTCTATTCCTTTTTCTTTTGATGGCTACTCAATTCATGAGTAGCTAATCTTTTATTTCTCCAATGTAGAATCATATTGATCTCTTGACTTTTTATTTATGGGGAGACTTTTCTTCTTAATAATTTGATTTCCGTTGGAATATGTTTTTTATCTCTGTATTTCATCTTATGTATTCTTGTTTGATTGATTAGGGAGGCCTACTAATCTTGATGATTTTGAATACTATTCTTAGAATCAAGTAGCTTGAGTCAAGCTAAAGTTGGTCCAAGTAACTGATCGGTCGTTAGCAATCATAAAAATAATCCCCAACAAAACCTAACTGAGTAGATATGGCAAGTAGGGGTCGAATCCCACAGAGAAGGGTGGAGAACTTTTATCCTAAGAGCAAATCTTTTCTAGAAATTACTTTTAAAACAGAAAACAGGGGATTTTAAGAAAATAATTAAAAAGAGAACAATTTAACTTAAAACAAAGCAAGGTAAATTAAATCTAAATCTATAGCAAATTATAAAGAAAACAATAATTAAAAGGCATACTTCTTCTCCAATGGTATGAATCAATCAACTTAACTATGGATCCTTGATTTAAAAGATGAATTTAATATTTTATCCTTGATGACAACTGGCCTAGAGAGACTCTAACATGTATATTAGGTAAGAGGCCGGTTAAAGCTCAAATACCCCTTTTATTCCTTCAGTGATCAATTACTTTTTTAGGGCTTAAAGATCACTTGAGAACAAAGCATTAAGAATAACTATTTTTCACACATGCTTACAAAGTAAAACCATACGATAAGCAATTTAATTCGGTTACCGATAAACCTATCCCATTGGGTCGCGGTTAAACATCCCAATTTGCTACCAATGTGTAGACACCCGTTTTTGAAGCATATCCTTTAAATTATAGTAAAATGTTGCTTAATTTACATTAGGGTTACTAAGGGGGCATTTTGGTCATTTCTACCTTAAGGGGTATTTTGGTCAATTGCCCGATTGATAAGTGGTTTTAAATTTAGTTAAGGATTCTCTTCAAAGGTAAGCATTTGATTGTCACTTTAGGATCCAAGCTTGAGAAATATATTAATTAGTTAAGAGTTTGCACTCGTGGTTGCTAAGCTGGGCCAATCTTTTCTTAGTGATTATTAACTTTGGGCTTGCATATGGACATTTGGGTTCGCACTTAGGAATTAGTGTCATTTCTCGCTGATTATAGAATAGAAAGAGTCTATAAATTGAATCACAATAAATAAATAAAAATGGAAATTGAAAGATCGTGATACAATAAAAATGTCACTACTTGTACAATAGCTTACATAAGTTTAAAAGTACAAAACAGGTGCTTTTACATTAGCATTTTTTCCATTACAACATCTTGCATGTCGCCTCTATCCTGTTTCCCCTCAACATTAGGTCCCTGCACAATAGGAGAAAGTGACAAAAGTTGACAAACAAATGTGCCCCCCAAGCTCAAAGCTAGACACCATAAATTGGTGAAAGCCGAGAGAAGGCTCAAAGGGCAAAAAATGCAAAATGCAAAGACAAATGCAGCAACATCAAACAGAACAAAAAAAAACGCATGCACCCGAGCGTTGTAGGTCTTTTAGAAGACCTCATGTGCAGGGCTGTGCATGGGAGGAGGAGTGGAGGTAGTGATCAGAGAAAACAGGGAAGAACAAGCATGATAACAAAGACATTTCACAACAGAATGAAGCAACATGGCATGAATGATATTTTACTTTTAGGCAAAATTGGAAAAGGAATTCAGGATTAAATTCCTGGTCCCTAGACACCAGCTCAGCCTTTGAATCATGGCAAGCAACGTCATATTCAAGAGAACACAGGCATATTAAACAGGTTCAACAAACAAGCATGGTTCATTTCATGTCAGACAAAATGTCTCTCAAACATTGCATAGGCCTTGTATGCTACAACATTTAGTCGAGTCAGTAACATTTGATGAAGCTTAGGCATGCACACTTATCATTTTGGTCTTTACATTTAGGGCCACATGCGCCATAATTCAGGCAAGAAGCATACAGAATTCAGAGCAGTTAAACATTACAATGAACAAGCATTTAAACATCTGCGCAAGAGTCAAAACAGACAACAAGTCACAAAGGCAGTGAATAAAGCACAGTGCAGCAAGCAAGGTTAAATAACAATAACTTTATCCATTCAGGGATGTGCATTTTACCAGAAGACAAGGGCGACTTCATCAAATTAACAGGATCATCACAGCAGGACAGATAACATGGCAAACAGGAATGATATCACTATTGATCACAAAAGAAGAAGCAAGAATAAAACCAAAATAATGCCTTGGTTAGCCAGGTAAGCATTGACCAGTTCAATTCAAAGTACAAGAAGGGGAAAGCCACTAAGATGGCAAGGCTCCAAGGGTGCCAAGTCAGAACGTGGGCCAAATGCCAAGGTCAACACTTCAGAAATAACAGAGATTAAAAGGGGCATCACAAGAGGATGTGTCAAATAGCAAAGATGGAGTGCATCAGCAACACGTACAAATAAACACATTAGATTCGAGCAAAGATTTAGGCAAACAAAATCACAGCTTGCTCCCATTTTCAGCAATAATTCAGTATAGTAGAATTCAAACAGGGCAAGGTGCACTCAACAGAGAACAAACAATCAACAGTCACTTGATGAAACCGATCATGTAAATCAAAGGGCTAAGAATAAATGGAACAAAGAAGACATAACAAGCTCACATGATGTGCAAAGCAAGCAAAGCAATGAATAAGGCTTACCGAGAGGGACAAAAAGAAAGAACGCGTTACGTAGTGAAGATGAGGATGACCAGCTCGATGACTCAGCGTTTTTGAGCAAGAAGACAGAGAATTTTTCCGAGATATCAAGAAACGAAACGTGAAGAGGTGATGACTCACCTCATTTCCCCGCTCCAATCTTATCCGGTTAAAATACCTGCACCATAAACAGACAAAGATCAGAAAGTTCCTGAAGGAAAATCAGAGAATGGAGATAAGAAGAATTAGCTGGCAAGAGAGGTAGCTGGCAGAAGGTAGGTGAAGAAATTCTCATCTATAAAAGAAGGAAGAGAACAATTAACAGTGGGGAAGAGGAAAACAAAGGCTGTCAAAATGGAGAGATCGGAAGGTTTATAGAGAGAGGAAATAGCAAGGAAATTCAGAGGTTAGGCTAAGAGGGCTTTGGGGTTTAGGAAATTAGTAGTTTTGGGTTTGAAGGTTAAGGGTTCGGGCATTTGAGGATTTCTGTTCAAGATAACATTTAGAAGAACCAAACGATGAGGAGGCTAGGATTAAGAGGTAGAGCAACATACCGAAAGATGAGGGAAATCTGTTGGCTGGAAAACGAGATCGGAGAGGCTGAGCTTTGCATCGGCAAGATCTAGATTGGAAGGTTTTCCGACGGCTTTTGAAGGAAATAACGCTGGATTCAAACTCGGGACAAAGGAGAGAAGCGATCTAGAGCTTTTGAGCTCCGTCGGTGATTGAGCAGAGCTCCGACACGGCGAGGAATGGCGGACTGAGTGGTGGAGGCGATTTCCGGCGCGGGGATAAGCGGCTAGGGTTTCAGAGGCTTTGAAGAAGGAGAAGTAGAGCAAGATTTATATAGTGCCGTACAATTAAAGAATAAACGGCGTCGTTTCGGTTCAAACACAGGTTTGATTTCTATTTCAGTTCAATCAGGTCCCTGGAATATGTTAGAGTTAATAATTGGGTCCCTGACATGGGTAGTTTAATCCAATTAAACCCTAAATACAATGGTTAAGCAATTTATTAGCTAATTGAGATGAAAAATTAATAAGTTTCTTAAAGTATGTTATATTGATATCATAAATGTTGTTGGCATTATGGTCATTTGAGTGAGTCAAATTGACACCAATGATGGAATAATTAGGTGAAATGTGACAATACTTCTCCATTTTAATCTTAATTTCCTAGGCTTGGGGCATTAATTTGGGGATCTTACCAATCAAGTGGAAGGTGCCCAAATAATACCCTTCGTATAAATACTTGGTAAAGGTGTGATTGAACTGGAATACATGCATCATATGCATAATTAAAGTCTTAATTCAGTGTAATTAAGAAAAAATTAAGAGAAGCAAGCCTCAATCCAGTGTGAGTGAAAAGAATTAAGAAAGAAAGTATAGTCAAGGTCATAATTTGGGGAAATTAAGAAGAGCAAAGTCTTAATTGAGGTAATTAAGAAAAGAAAGTCCAGTCAAGGCCCTAATTTGGGTAATTAAGAAAGGTAGCATCTTGATTCAAGGCAAGGTATGCATAGTCAAAGACTTAATTCATAGAAATTAAGTGGAAGTAAGAGTTAAAAGGCTTAATTCATGGTAATTAAATAAGAGCCTTAGAAGAAGGGCTTAATTTCAAGGAAATTAGGCAAAAGAAAGAAGACTGAAAAGAAGACTGAAATTAGACTGAAATTAGACTAAAAGAAGACTGAAATTAGACTGAAAGAAGACTGAAAAGAAGACTAAAATTAGACTGAAATTAGACTGAAATTAGACTGAAAGAAGACTGAGAGAAGACTGAGAGAAGACTGAAAGAAGACTGGCTTAGTTTCAAGGAAACTAGGTAAAGAATAGACTGGCTTAATTTCAAAGAAATTAAGTAAAGAAAAGATTGGCTTAGTTTCAAGGAAACTAGGTAAAGAATAGACTGGCTTAATTTCAAGGAAATTAAGTAAAGAATAGACTGGCTTAATTTCAAGGAAATTAGGTAAAGGAAAGATTGGCTTAATTTTAAGGAAATTAAGTAAAGAAAAGACTAGCTTAATTTCAAGGGAATTAAGTAAAAAAGGACTGGCTTAGTTTCAAGGAAATTAGGTAAAGAAAAGACTGGCCTAATTTCAAGGAAATTAGGTAAAGGAAAGATTGGCTTAATTTTAAGGAAATTAAGTAAAAAGACACAGGCTTAATTTCAGGAAAGGAAATTAAGTAAAATAAAGAACTTAATTCAGGGTAAATAAGTGAAGTCAATAAAAGGCTTAATTCAGGGTAATTAAGTAGAATAAAGAACTTAATTCAAGGTAATTAAGTGAAGTTAATAAAGAGCTTAATCTAGAAAAGAGATTAAGCAAAACAATAGAAGGACTTGATTTATAAAAATTGAGTCAATAAAGGGAAGGAAATAATGAATTGGCTTAATCTAAATTAAATTAAGTCAAAATAAAGGCAATAGTAAATTGGCCCAATCCGGATAATTGAGTAAAAAACGCAAGTAAGAATTTAGCATAAAACGAAGAACTAATTACGGCAAAGTATAAATTAGGGCATGAAAGATTAAGGCTTAAGAGTGGAATTAACCAACTATAGAAACCCGTAGTTAGTCCTAGACCAGTCAGTGCCGTCGTTTTGACGGGCGTCGTGAGGGTGCTAATCCTTCCCCACGCGTACCCGACACCCGAACCATAGACTCTGGTTAAGCAGACCTTATTAGGTTTAGTATTACCTTCAAGCTAAGGTTAATATTAGACTTAATAATCGGATAATATGGCTAATCACACCTAGGTAAAAAAGATTAGTGGCGACTCCCATAAGAACCCGTAAGAAGCATCCATAGCAGTTTTCCCCCGCCCGGTCACGAACGTTGTGACACAATGATCAAACCTGAAGGGTTAGAACTAAGTTTGATCTAGCTATAGATCCATCCAGTTACCTTTTCAGTGGCCATCTAAATTAATAATTATCAAGATCATGGAATAAAACTGAGATTTGTTTACTATATATCAAAAACAAAAATTAAATTATAAGTATAGAAATCTCACCATATAATCAATTGATTGAATTCAGCAAAAGATAAGAAGTATTAAGAGTTTACCTACTCATGGATTTGGAAAAATCCATGAGAGAGTTAAGAAAACTTACAAAACTTGAAGGGCAGAATTTACTCTTGAATAACCTAGGGTTGCTGCACCTCTCTATGCGAAGATAGGGTGCAGCACCCTTAACCTAAAACTAGAGAAGAAAAACTAGAATATTTTCTAAAAAAAAGATGAAAGAGAATTGTGTAAAAGTATGTGATTTGTGTTACAGGAGGTGGTTATTTATATGGGACTAATTAGACTCCTCATAGACTTAGGATAGGGTTTAGGACGGTTTTAAGTCTAACTTGGACTCTAAGTTGGATTAAAAGTCTTCCTAGAGTAGAATCCAAGTCAAAATAGGAATCCAGAAAATTCTGGATTTCTGCAGAAACTTTGACGGAAGATTCGGACTTGAAGATGGCATAACTGGGCTATGGACATCAAAGGAAAGTTGTAGATCTCGAAATTAGCATTCCAACGGCTACTCACGGGCCTAAAACGGTCATCTGAGCAGAAAGTTATGGCCTTTCTACCGAGACTGCACTGAATCCTAATTCAAATAGGAATAGTTGCGGGAAATTACGGGATTTGGATATTTCCTTGGATATGTGGGACACCAATTGGGATTTTAACTCCAATTGTGAACTTATATTGGTTGAGTATTATCCCATATGAAATATCCAAAAATCCTTAACTTCCGGGCTTCTTCTGGGCTTGGCTTCAATCCTTTGCAAATAAGCTCCAAATCTTCAACTCTTGCTTCTTGAAAGAATTCTTCAATAATCTTCAAATCTTCAAAATATCTTCAATAAATCTTCAAACACGAACTTCGAATCTCCAAATCTTCACTCCAAATTGCTAAGTCCATAATTGAGTAAAAAGTCATCAAAATAGCTACAAAAAGAGTAAAAAACAACAAGTTTCCACTTTTCTTGTCTTCAAGACCTAAAAACACAAATACTAGCAAAATAGGGTAAAAATACATATAAAAATAGCAAAAAGTATGGTTGTTTTTGGCTCGATCATATTTTCCCCCACATTAAACCTTTGCTAGTCCCTAGCAAACTAGTGTAGAAAAACTATGAAAAACAAAAATAAAGATTAACTAAACCTAGATTTATGCATGAAAGTTAAACTTATGTTCAAATCTTTTGAAAAACTTTGAATACATACACATATTAAGGTTCAATTCAATCATGAAATCAGAATAACAAAGAATATTAAGAGTATTCTATTCAAAAGATCAGTAAATAGCAAACATCTTTATTCTTAAGTAACCATAATTAAAGTTGTTCTAATCACTTATCATTCATCACACCTATAACTACTTCTTCCTACAAGCTTGTGTCTTCATCTTTATCTCCATTGCTCAAAAGATTGTATATCATAGATATAAATCAAGAGTTTCACATGGGTGATAATGATTTTCAAAGGGTAATTAGATTTTTAGAAAAGTGAGGTTACTAACCTCGAAGTGTTCATGATTAGGGGTTACTAACGCCCTTTATTTTTAGGCTACTAGCACTCTAGAAGGACTCCTTCTATTTTCAAAAGAGGGACAATATTTCTGCAATTCCATGCCTCTTATCCTCTTCCCAAGGGTTACTAACTCCTTTTGTTTAAAGAGAAGAGTGACAACAATGGATTTTTTTTTTAAGGCAGAAAATATCTCTACTCCTCTTGCATGAAAACACTTCTTTTTATGAAAAAGATTTTGGTTTAACTACCCTTTTAATATAGATAGTCCCCCACACTTATTCTTGACATATCCATAACATACTTTCATAAGTGTAGTTTCAATAAAAATTAGACACAAGTTCTAGAAATAGGCAATCATAGAAATAATCAATGGTAAGCTTTTATCACAGACTTCAATTATACCTAATTCTAAGAAATAAGATAACGTGCTATAAATCAATCAATGAATCAAACATTCTTAAAAATTCTAAATATTCTTCAATCATAAGCAAATCAATCTCTCAATATATATATGAAAAATTCAAAATTTTCGAAAAAATTTCATGGATTTCCATGGATTTCTATGCATGTATGCATGTAGACTCTCTATTAGACTCTCTCCCCCACACTTAAAAGACACATTGTCCTCAATGTAAATGCACATTCTTATGTTATGTCCCTCATAAGTGTGATGACTAAATAGATTTGCTAATGAAATACTTGACTCACAAAGAAAGTGACCCAATCAAGCAATTCAAAGCATCAATCATAGCATTCATAGCATATGAGTCATAATTAAGATCCAAGGCATAGAAAACATAGCAAAGAAATTCAAACAACTAATTCAAATCAAGGAATAGGCAATCAATCAAAGCAATAATCATTTAAAGCAAAGCAATGCAAAGAAAAGAAAAAGATAGAGTTAAAGAAAGCTTCTCGGGGTATGTGGCACGGGCTGATGCATGCATGACCGGTGGCGGCTCGGATGTGGTGCATAGGTGACCGGTGGTGACGCAACTGAGGCGCAGGTTGGCGCGGTTGTGGCTGTACGTAGCGCGCGGATGGCCGGTCCCAGCCAGGCCTGATACTCGGATAGCCGAGCTATAGCCGGGTATGGTGCATGGGTAGCCAGGCCATGGTCGGCCTAGCATGTTTGTGCAGCTCAGACAGGGTCGGCCCTGGCCAGGCAATATGAGCGGGCAGAGCAGTGCTGGCCGGTCCTGACTGGGCATGAGGTGCAACTTATGCGGAGCTGGCCGGGCCTTGTGCAAGGATGGCCGAGGCATAGCCGGGTAATGGCCGGTCTTGGCCAGGCCTATGCTTGGCTTTAGCACGGGCATGCCCGGTATTGGCCAATTGTCGCGCACGGGTTGCCAGGCTATAGCCGACCTAACATGCTTGTGCGGCTCGAACATAGCCTGTCATGGCCGATCAAGTTAGCTAGGTGGGCTCGATCATATTTTAGTTTCCCCGATCATATTGTGGGCTCGGTCATGGCCTTTAGCTGACTCCTTTGGTGCGTTAGCTTCCATCCTTTGCTCCTCTCCTTTGGGCTTCCATTCGTTTTCCTTTACGACTAAGCTTCATTTGTTCGCCTTGTTCCCTTAACTTGAAATCCTAATAAGAAAAAGAAAAACTAAAAAGAAAATTACAATGTTAGTAAATTCTTAGGTTGCCTCCCAAGCAGCACCTTTCTTTAATGTCTTTGACTAGACTTTTCTTCCTTTCCCTTTGTTAGGGTGGATCATACCACTTCAAGGAATAAAGCAGATATGAAGAGATAGGAAGAATATGAGCACAAAAATATGAAAGCGAAAAGAAGAGATAAGGAAAGAAATCACCAATTTTGTTGAGGGCAACTCCATGAATGGCTAGGAATGACAATGTCATCGTTGTTGTCGTGAGTGGTTGATGCAATGGATGCTTTCGGCATTGATTAGCATTGTTCTCATCTCACCTTTGGAAAGTGCCCTCGTGTTGGCAAATCTTCTTGTCCTCCGGAAAGAATTGATCCATGGGTATCCATTCTTTATGTTTGATTTCTTCATAATATTTTGGCTCGAGAAACTTGTTGATTCCCAAGAAATTCGGATTTACATATTCCAAAAGTTGGTTATCAACAAAATCTCGCAAACTTTTTTTGTTCAGCTCAGGGTGTCCAGGTTGCTCATCGTCCGGTGGCTTGTCTTTGGGCTTGGCAAGTCTTAGAGGAGAAGGAGGAGGGATATCCATCTTGATATCTTCTTTTGTTTTTCTGATTCTTTTTGCACAATCTTTGGATCTTTCGTTGGTAGAGCAGGGACTCGGACTTTGCATGGCTCATCATCGTCATCGTTGAAGAAAAGTCGAAAGGAGTCTTGCAAATTAAGTTCATATGATTCCAAATCATTAATTGTTTCGCTTGATACCCCTTTAACTTCCTTCACGATTGGCTCTTGATGTCTTTGTGTAGTCTCCACCAAGTCAACTGGCTTCCTTTGTTCTTTGGGAACTTCTTGAATTGCAGCAATTAGAGGAATATTTACCTCCCTCTTTTGAAGTGAATCAGATTGGCTTTCTTCACTGCATGTCTTCCTTTGTAGCGCAAACCTTTGAGGAAACGGTAGTGGATCAAATTTAGCTCGCATCTCTTCCATCCATTCAGCTTCTTATTGAGGTTGATCAGCTTTTGGTGAAGAATGTTGAACTTCCTTGCTCTTCGTTGAAATCTCCTTGCTTTTGATCGGAATCTCCATGCCGCTTGGCACTTGCACATTGGATACAGGAACTGGTGGTGGTGTAACAGGGAAAACAGGTGCTTGAAGTGATGAAATCACAGATGGAGATGGAATATTAAGCAATTCCCTCTTTTGCGCACACCACTGTTGAGTGTCTTCAATTGCATTGACTCCACATCCTTGTGTGTAAATACCGCCTTGGTTTGAATACAAGTGTGATTGTTGAATTTGAGATTGATTCACCACTTGATTCAAAACTAGTTGTTGAACTAGATTGGTCAAAGAGGTAATGGCCGAATTGACCTTGTCAAAACGATCATTAATCCCTTGAAGAAATTCTGGTTCAGGCTCCTTTGTTGGTGAATTTGTTAAACTGAATTGATGGATGTTTTCTGTCATGGTGTTGAGCAGCTTCCTTGCTTCCTCCGGTGTTTTGAGTGTAAAACTACCTCCACTTGCAGAATCAATATATGTCCGATCTTCGTAGAGGAGACCATCATAAAAATTCTGAATCAAAAGTGCTTCACTTAAGTTGTGGTAAGGACAACTCGCACAGATCTCGATGTATCTCTCCCAATATTGGTGCCACT
>AWWV01016287.1:0-39116 GCA_001974805.1 Corchorus capsularis
GTTTGGTGTGTCCTATTCTAAATTCTTGGATTTTATTCCTATAAACCTGTTTCAGGTAAAGGAGATCATTTTGCTTCTGTTTTACTTCTCTAGGAGCACCCGTGGTTTCAAGGTGTGGACTGGGAAAGGATATATCAAATGGACGCTGCATTTATTCCTGAGGTTAATGATGAGCTAGACACCCAAAATTTTGAAAAGTTTGATGAGGTATTGATATCCTTGAAATTCCAGATTCTGTAGTGCAGAGCATGTTGATGTGCTATGGTATTCCTGATGTTTGTTTATTGATTGCTTACTTGTCACTGTGCAGTCTGAGAACCCGAGTCCAACAACATCAAAAACAGGTCCATGGAGGAAGGTAAGCTTCCAATAGTTTTTATATGGTGTTCAACTCTTCTGTCTATTGCAATTCAGCCTGCCTCTATGTTGCAGATGCTTATATAAGTTTTTCCTTGCTTTATTTCTACTCTATGTTGCAGATGCTTTCATCAAAGGACATCAACTTTGTGGGATACACATACAAAAATTTTGAAATTGTCAATGACTATCAAATGCCTGGGATTGGTATTCTTCCTTCTCCACTTTGCATGTAATTATGTAAATCATACGACTATGGTATGGGTTTTGAGAATTATGTGCCAAAATGCCTCTCTGACTAGTATCTCAAGTCTTTAAGATACTCTGGGAAAAAGCTCTCAAGTTACTAAAGCTTTATAGAACCATTATCATGTTGAAGCCATGCTTGTCAAACCAAAAATGGTTGCAATGTCGGGTTTGTCTGAAAAATGCATCTTAAGTATAATATAGCTCTCAAGTTACTATTGTTTATTTTGCAGGTATTTTACTTGTCGGAAGAAAATGCTTGGTTCACTTGGTTATGAAGAACAGGATGCTAAAACTTTTGCTTCATGGGTATTGCAGAGATCATTTTCTATGGCTTAATCTTATATTTTTTTAAGACAATCTATACTATAGATTCTTGCAATAAAACAAGTTGTTGCAGCTATTATTCATAAGAGAAATTTAATTGAATGTGGCAATTGTTTTTTTTTACGATTATTTGAAGTATGATTATTTGTAGGGTATAAGTTGATCATTTTCCAGGGACAATGATGTAAACATTTCCTTTATAGCTGGTTTTGAATATTATTTTTTTTTCCATGGAAATAATTTTTTTTTTAAATTAAAAACCCAAAATAGCGGCGTCTATGACATAAAACACCACCATTTAGTGGCGTTTTCATGTACGGAAACGCCACTAAATTGCGGCGTTTCTTGTACGCAAAACGCCGCTATTCCTAAATCAAAATTTTGTTCTAAAAGTTAATTCCGCGGCGTTTTTGGCTTACAAACGCCGCTAAATTGCGGCGTTTTCGTACCGAAACGCTGCAATTCCAAATTGCGGCGTTTGCCCTATGGACGCCGCAAAATAACGGCATTTTTTATAACGGCACCTGTGGCGGCGCCTTATCAGACGCCGCTATTTAGTATTGCGGCGTTTAAAAACGCTGCTATATGTAAAAAAAAAAAAGCGCCGCTATTTCACTGTTTTCCTGTAGTGTAATCTACTCCGATCATGCTGCATTGAGATATCTAATGTTAAAGAAAGAAGCAAAAGCTAGGCTTATGCAATGGCTTTTGTTAATTCAAGAATTCTATATCGAAATAAAGGATAAGAAAGGAGCAGAAAACGTTGTTGCTGATCATCTAAGCAGAATTGAAGGCAAGGAAGAAGAAACTGCAATCAATGAAGCACTACCTTTTGAAGACTTCTTTGCCGTTTCTCAACTTTCCGGGTATGCTGATATAGTCAACTTCTTAGTCACTCGACGTCTACCTTCAGATCTTAGCAAAGAAAAGAAGTTGAAGATCATACGTGATGCCAAGTATTACTTTTGGGATGATACATATTTATGGAGACATGGTTCTGACCAAGTAATGAGAAGATGAGATTCAATCGGTTTTGAAATTCTGCCACAATGATGAATGTGGAGGCCACTTTGGGCATAAGAAGACAGCAAGAAAGAACTTGTATTGCCCTGAAATCTTTAAAGAGTCATATGAATTCTGCAAGACTTGTCCACGATGTCAGAAAGTTACAACCCTATTTTTATGGTTATTTTACTATGTTTTTGGGTCCATTTATGCTCTAATTTGCTTTATTTTGGTGATATTTGTGTTTTGAGTATTTAAGAGATGTGAAATTGGAAATTTGTTAATTTTCACTACTTTTGGAGCTATTTTGATGACTTTTTACACAGATATGAGCAAAGTAATTTTGAGTATAGATTTGGAGATTCGAAGTTCGTGTTTTGAAGATTTCTTGAAGATAATTTGAAGACTTGAAGACCATTAAAGAATTATTTCAAGAAGCAAGAATTGAAGATTGGAGCTTAATTTCCAAAGGATTGAAGACAAGCCCAGATGAAGCCCGAAAGTTAAGGATTTTTGGATATTTTATATGGGATTATACTCAGCCCATATAAACCTATAATTGGAGTTAAAATCCCAATTTGTGGGCTTAATATTCAAAAGAATATCCAAATCCCGTAATTTCCCGCAGATTTGCGATTTAATCCCGGATTCAGCGCAGTCTCGGTAAAAAGACCATTACTTTCTGCTCAGACGTCCGTTTTAAGCCCGTGAGTAGCCGTTAGAAAGCTAACTCCGAGATCTACAACTTTCCTTTGAAGTCCAAAGCCCAGTTCTGCCCTTTTCAAGCCCAAAACTAATTCCGAAGTTGCTGTGCTATTTTTGGAAATTTCAGGATCCTACTTTCACTTGGATTTTAACCTTAGGAAGACTTTTAAGCCAACTTGGAGACCAAGTCAGCCCTTAGAACGTCCTAGAGTCCTATCCTAAGTCTAATAGGAGTCTTTAGGTTATTTTTCTCCTATAAATAGCCACCTTAGGTCTAGGTTTTTATGTATTCTCTCTTTAGAAAAATATATTGTAGATTTGCTTGAAGATTTGGAGGAGAAACTCTTGGAGCCGCCGCCCCCTCTTCTTTTTCTTCCATAGATAAGTTTTCTTCTTCTTATTTGTGGATGCTCACTCAATTCATGAGTGACTAATCATTTTCTTTTCTCCAATGTAGAATTTAATTGATCTCTTGACTTATATCATGGTGAGATTTTGTGCTTATATATGAGAATTGTTTAGGGTATTTCTTAAATCTCTGTTTTAATCCTATGTTAACTTGTTTTGATGGATCCGGACCTGTCTTGATAAATTGAGTTGCATTAGCTGGATTAGATCTTGAAGGACCAATTCGGATCTAATTATTAGTAGCAATTGGAAGAGAAGGACCAATTCCTTCCAAGAGATAAGAATCAACGGATAATTTTATTGTTTGTTGTGCTTGTTTATAAATTACTAGATCTTAATGCTTTGTTCTTGTCAATTATGAAACTGGACCAAGGTAATTAGTTGTTAAGAATAAAAGGGGATAATTTAAGCTGGACCAAGTTAATTTTATCTAATTTAGGTAATTTAGGATTTAATTCCAAACAAGCTATCCAAGGTTTTCATAATTTTTAGATATTGATGATCCATGTTATTTATGTCAAGAGGGAGATTAATTCTATGTTGGAGGATTTTCTTTAATTGTTTTCTCAGTTTATTCACTGCTTTCTTATTAATAATTCTCTTTAATTTTCTTGTTTGATTTCTTAGTTAATTTTACGTGTTTGTTTGATTTAATTCAACTCTACTTCCAAAATTCTCTTTACTTTATTTTGTTTTTAAGAAAAAGAATAATAACTTATCTCTCTGTGGGATCGACCCCTACTTGCCCTAGCTATTTTTAGTTAGTAATTGTTGGGATTATTTTTATGATTGTTGACGACCGATCACATATCAAAAAGAAATCAAATGATTCAATCAACTATATTCTTGGCTGAAGTCTTCGATGTATGGGGGATTGATTTCATGGGACCTTTTCCTCCATCAGATAAGAAGTACTACATTCTTTTAGCTGTGGCTTATGTTTCTAAATGGGTTGAAGCTGCTGCTACCGAAAAGGATGATGCCAGAACAGTGGTCAAATTCTTGAAGAATAATATCCTTCATCGATTTGGGATACCAAGATTTCTTATCAGTGGTCGAGGTAATCATTTTTGCAACAAGATTGTGAAATCACTAGTTGAAAAATATGGAGTTTGCCATAAGTTGGCTACTTCGTATCATCCTCCAACTAGTGGTCAAGCAGAAATATCTAATTGTGAAGTGAAGCTGATTCTTGAAAAGACAGTTAATGTTCGAAGGAAAGATTGGAGTATGCAACTAGGAGATGCTTTATGGGCCTATCGTACAACTTACAAAACACCACTTGGTATGTCTCCATACAGAATTGTGTTCGGTAAGCCATGTCATCTACTTGTGGAGATAGAACACAAAGCATGGTGGGCAATAAAGCAATGTAATCTTAACTTTGACAAAGCTTGAATTCAAAGGATGCTACAATTACAAGAACTTGAAGAAATAAGGAATAAAGCCTATGAGAATTCAAGAATTTACAAGGAGAAGACTAAGGCTTTACATGATCAAAGGATATTAAGAAGATCATTTTATGTGTCGCAACGTGCGGGTCCAGGGGGTACCGAACCCTACCGTTTAACGACTTAAAAAGGGGAAACTACTAAAATCCTATCGGAGTCGCCACTAATCTTTTTTTACCTATGTGTGATTAGCCACCTACCAAATTATTAGGCCTAATGTTACCAGATGCTTGGTTACGGTTTCACTAAACCTAATTAGTCTACTAACCAGAGTCTAAAGGGTTCGGGAGTCAGGTATGCGTGGGGAAGGATTAGCACCCCAACGACGGCCGTCAAAAGACGGCATTGACTAGTCTAGACTTTAACTGCGGGTTTCTATTATTGGTTGTTTCTATTTTCATGCCATTAAACTTTTTTATTAATTTCCGAAACTAAGCAAATAAACAAGCAAAAATGATTTTTTTTTTTATTTTGTGGGATGTTGGAAACTTTCCCGTTTATTATTTGTTCTCTTTTTGGGCTCCTCATGAGAGGATTTTCTTTAAAACTTACCATTAAAATGACTCTTTTTGGAAAATGCCTTTTGACGAGGTCTTTCCCTAAATTGAAAAACTTTGAAAACTGGATGGGATCTTTCCCTAAATTGAATACTTGGCGGATCTTTCCCTAAATTGAAAACTTTTGGAAATTTGACTCTTGATTCTTGAATTTTGATTTTTTGGATTTTGGAAAATCTTTTTCTATTTTAATTTTGAAATACTCAATTTTTCATTTTGATTTTTCTTTGGAAAACTTAAAGAGAACAATTCTCAAGCAGAAACTCGTTTTAATTTTTCTGAAAAATGGCTTTATTCTTTTTCAATTTCAATTTTTCTTTTTCTTTTTGGATTTTTCTCATCAATTAATTGAAAATTACTAAATCTAAACCCTAAATGCATGAATACATGTGATGCATGCTTTCCAATTAAAAATTAATTACCCATCAATTATACGAGGAACACCTTTGGCCGCCTCCCAATAAATGGTAAACGATCTCCGGAAATTTCCAAGCCTCCAGGAGAAGTCTAGCAAACTCAGACACGCATGAATGAGCCGCCCTCCTTTCCCATCACATGATATTTTTTCTTGAATCTTATGAGCATGACAAATTTAAGGAAAATTAAATATGAATACATATGCTATGACGCTAACTTAACTCAATCCATGCTAATCAATCCTAATTTATTTAAATTTAAGTTGAATCCTAAATTAGTAATGAAACTAGACCTTAAAGTTGAACTAATTTAAATTAAACTAAGCCCTAATAAGACACAAATGCATAGAAGAAAACTAAAAGCCCATATGCATAAATTAACAGCCAAATGCAATAAAGTAACCAATATAAGTAAGATTGAGGCCCGAAATCAAGAAAATTAATACCAAACGGGCTGAAGAAAGATCTATGCCGAACGGGTCATTGAGGTGTATCCGGGTCGGGTTCTAGGGCTTTGTATAAAAGCCAAACATTTTCCTTTTTTCTCCCACTTCTTCTTCTGCTCCTCCCTCGCCGCTGAGACTGCCAACCCCTGAAATTGTCTCCTCCGCCGGTTTCGCCATACCCCACCGTGCAGTAGCTTCACCGGAGCTCGAATTGAGCTCAAAAATTCCAGTTTGCTTCTTATCGACGGCCTGAACCCGGATCTAGCATCCCTTTCGCAAGATCAAGCTCACAACTCCACAAATCTAGCCCAAGCCGAACCGAACTTCCATCTTTCCGATCTCAATACTTCACCGATGGATCGACTCGAATTTTAGGTACGTCACTCACCTCCCTCTGCTCTATCTAACCACCGTTCAGTTTTTGAATCTAAGCCTCCCAAACTACAAAAAGCACCTTCCGACCCCCCAAAATCTCAATGTCCCGGCGGCAGACTAACTCCAACTTATCCGAACCCTCTCTACCTTTTTTTGTATTTTCTGTAAAAAATGAATTTGGAACCCTAGTTCTTCTTGAAATCCATCTCCCCTTTTTTTGGACTCTACTGATTCTTTTTTCTTCACTGCCTCCTCCAAAACCCTAAACTTCTCCCCACTATAGATCTCCGCCTCTTCTCTATGTGCCTCCTAAAACCCTTCTCTAAACTTCCAACCCCCCCGAACCCTACTAAAAATGTTCTATTTAAAGCCCTCAAGATTTCCTTTCCACCTGGTCGTGTCGTCTATGACCATAAAAATAATCCCCACAATTAACTTACTTGAATAGCTAGGGCAAGTAGGGGTCGAATCCCATAGAGAAGGTTTATGTGATGAACAATAAAAAGATAGAAAGATCTTTTCCAAAAATCGATTAGAAAATAGGGGATTATAAATATCAATTATAAAGCAAACAACTAAACTAAAAATCAAAGCAAAGCAAATCTAAATCTAAATCTAAATCTAAAGCAGATTAATAAAGCAAACAATAATTAAAAACCATACTTCTTCACCAGTGGTATCATTCAATCAAATTAACTATGGATCCTCGATTTAAAAGGTGAATTTCGCATCTTATTCTTGACTGACAACTGATATAGGTTTCCCAACATGTATTTTAGATAAGAGGCCGATTAGAGCTGCAGTTATCCCTATTATTCCTTCAGTGATCGATTACTTTCTTAGGGCCTAAAGATCACTTGAGAACAAAGCATTAAGAACAGTTAATTTACACACATGCCTACAAAGTAGAACCATACGAAGAGAAATTTCTCGCCCTCTGGTAGACAAACACCCATTAAGCAGCGATTAAACAAACCTAATTTGCTACATACAATCAAACTTGAGTGATTAATTCTAAGTCTGATCTAGCCATAGATCTTCCTCTTACATCGTTAGTGGCCACATAACTCAAATAAGATTCAGAATCATAAAATTAAAACAGGGTTTTGACTACTATCATCAAGAACTTAACACAAAATTATAAGTATAGAAATCTCACCATAATCAATTGATTGAATTCACCAAAGGATCAGAAGTATTAAGGATTTAGCAACTCATGGATTTAGGAAAATCCATGAGAGGCATAAGAATACTTACAGAGATAGGGAGAGGTGGAATCTCCCCTTTGAAACCCTAGGGATGTCGCACCCTCTATTGCTAGAGAGGGTGTCGACTTCTCCCTCTTCTAAAACTAGAGAAAAACCTAAAATCTAAAGAAAGGTAGAAAAAGAATAAAACTTTATGAGTGATTAATTGTGTAGTATGTAAGTGTGTGATTTGTAATACAGGAGGTGGCTATTTATAGTGGAGGAATAGGGTAGGACGGTTTAGGCATGACTTGGACTCCAAGTTGGATTAGGTGTCATCCTAGAGTAGAATCCAAGTTAGATAAGGACTCTAGAATTTTCTGGAATTTTCTGGAATTGTGCGGCAAATTCGACGTCGATTTCGGGCTTGAAGATGGCGGATCTGGGTTTGCACTTCAAAAGAAAGTTGTAGAGCTCGGATTTAGCTTTCCAACAGCTATTCATGGGCTTAAAACGGACATCTGAGCAGAAAGTTATGGCCTTTCTACGAAGACTGCGCTGAAACCAGGCTTATATCGTAAATCTGCGGGATTATTGCGGGATTTGGATATTCTTTTGGATATTAGGCCTACAAATTGGGATTTAAACTCCAATTATAGGTTTATATGGGCTGAGTATATTCCCATATAAATAATCCAAAAATCCTCAACTTCAGGGCTTCTTCTGGACTTGGCTTCAATTCCTTGCAATAAAGCTCCAAATCTTCAATTTTGCTTCTTGAATTAATTCTTCAATTATCTTCAAATCTTCAAAATATCTTCAATCACGAACTTCGCATCTACAAATCTTCATTCCAAATGGCTAAATCCATAGTTGAGTATAAAGTCTCCAAAATAGCTCCAAAAAGAGTGAAAAACAATAAGTTTTCACTTTTCTTGTCTTCAAGACCTAAAAACACAAATACTAACAAAATAGGGTAAAAACACATATAAAAATAGCAAAAAGTATATAAAAATAGCTATAAAAATATGTATAATTTGAGATCGATCACCACCGTAGATACTAGATTGTCTTTTTTATCTTACGGTTCCTCCCTGTTTATTGTACTAATTCTCCTCTTTCAATTTTCATCTGGTGCAGGTTAAAATTGTTGTGTACGTGTGAGGTGAGCTAGCTTTGTGAAGTTTCCTCTCCCTTTCCTCTTTTGTCTGTTCTGAATTTTGTCTTATTTCATCTTTCTTCACACGGTTTCTCTCCTTTGCAGATTACTTAGCCGAGCTGGACCAATGGAGAAGAAGGCCTGAAGTTCGGAGCCAATGACCTTCTGACAGCAGGCAATGGTATAACTCTCTGATTTCCTTTTTGTTTTGCTATTGAATTGGCATGCTTATTGATGAATGACTATGATGTTGGGAAATTAAAGTCCATTTGTAGCTGATATGCTTGAATTCTGTGTGTTGGGATTGGTGATTCTGTGTTGCTAGATTTGCTTGATTCCATCCCTTTGTGAAGTTTGGTTAAATGCTTTGAGTCTAAAGATAGCTATGCCTACGGTGAATATGCAAACTATTCTACTGACTAAATTTTCCTAACTAAATGCTGAATCAAAACTACATGATGTAGAGCAAATATGAATGTAATATACTTGCTAAAACAAATAGAAATATGCAACATGGGAATGGACTTTTAACTTTTATGCTTGCTGCATCACTTTGTCCTTGTGAATTGTCTGATGTATGCTGCTTTTATTGATGATGAGTAGGAAATATGCAATATTATACTAAATGGAATGCAAAAATGCCTGGAGTGAAGCTTATTATGCTCTGTTCTGTTCTGCATTTTTTATGTTGGGATTTGGTTGTCTATATGCTGAATGTTGTCATGGTGCACGTAAATTAGCTAGAAATGCAATGAGATGTCATGTATGTTTACTAGTCCTGAAATTAAAATGCTAGACTAAAAGGATTGATCACTGATGCTCATGAACTGTTTGGTTTGCTCTACACTGAACTGAAAATGTTGTTGCATGTCTATGCCCTGCATTTTGTGATTTTGAAAATGAAAAATGGATATGGATACGTCATTTCTACTGCCTTGTCCTTGATTTGTTCGCTGCAATCTGTTTGCCTTGCTTGTTCTGCATTATCATTTGCAAAGTGGACATGCCATGATTTACATTAAAGAGAAACTTCCAAAATTTGAGTGTTTGATGTGTTGGAATGTATGTGCTCTATTTTTGTATTTTGGTGCATGTTCAAATGCGGAATGTGATTATGTATGCTGTAAATTGGATATGAGTGAAGAACGATGAAAATGCAGAATTATGCTTGCTAAAGTGTAAAGAAAAGGTGTAGAAACATTGAGTGACTTTTTGTGGAGATGCCAGTCAAGGATGCTGCAAAATGCTCGTGTCGAGAATGAGTGAGTGCAATGCGACCTGAAGTGAATGAGCATGCTCTGACTATGATCCTACATTACTACAAAAATAAGCTTGATGGATGTGTGATTGAAAATGCTATCTATATGCTCTATTTTTGGTATTTTTGAATGCATGCTATATTAGTTATTTTTGGCTTGAAGGAGAGACCTCAAATCTGAAAGTGTGACACCAAGAGAAAGGGAAAACAGGAGAAGGAAAGGAGAACTCTAGAGGAATAAAAACTCTTGCAATTTTCATTTTTTTGTATTTTGTATATAGAGCGTTTTGGGAACTGTTTCTTAGTGGTGATCACCCAATTCAGCAAACATTTACAGTTAAAAGTGCAACAATTTTAACAATTATAAACATGAGAAAATAAAAATGGCAATAAGCTATGCAAATGCTATGCATGTGAGACAAGAGTTTGTCAGTCTTGGAATTCCCTTCTCATGGCAGGCTTCCATTTCCGCTTGTGACTGATCTAGGATTGCAATTTTTCCGAGCCAAGGGCAACTTTACTGGCTTTGGCTAGCTTTTTTTACAATGTATCTGAGAAGAAAATCCCATTGACCCCACTCGTTGATTGAGTCTCAATGCTGCACTCGATGCTTCCGAAAAGTCGTCCATACTTTCCCAAATGATGTTAGACACCAAAAGAGAAAATATAAAACGAGTAATATCTACAGGAAAAGTATTGCCTATATGCACAAAATGTATTTATCTACAAATGATAAGGGTAATGCATGACAGATGTATGTACAAATGAATGGATAATGCATGATCGATGCATGAACACATATATAGAAGGATGGATAATGCATGATGGATGCATGACATATGCAAATGAATGTGATGATGCATGATGGATACATGACATATTTATACTAGTGAATGGACAACGCATGATGGATGCATGCTCTACAAATGAATTCTATGATAACTTGGTAAACCATGAAAATGTGCATGGAAATGCAAAATGCAAGTCTCGTATGCATGAAATTGATGCATGACACGGCATAATGTGTTGATGGACAAACGCATGAACATGCTTACTTGACTGTGCTTATGAAGATATGAAATGCTTATGAATGCTCAATGCAAACTGCAAAATAAAAGAGTTATACAGATGCATCCAATTTGAAAACAACAAAAAAAGATTGGTTAGTAACTGAACATAGATATGAGTAGATAACTGAAAATTAAGGAGAAATCGTGCCCCTCTTTTATTGATCAAAACTTTTTTCTTTGAAAAACTTTCGGACTACAAGTTCGTTTGGGGCAGGTCAGTCCTCCTATTATGAGCAATGCAATTGCTCACTCTACGATCTAATTTTGCAAAAACGAGATAGCAAAGGTAAGAAATGTTCCTTTTGTGTACTATGGTTTAACCTCACGGGATTGACTCTACTTAAGCTGGATATCTCTCATAGGATCTACATGCTGGGTGAGGCTTCGCACTGGATCTAAAGGTTCTCGGACTGTCCTTACTGTCGCCCACTCTAGGCTAGTAAGGTCCAGACTAAGTGGAAGTATTTGGCAAAACCTGCACGGAGAATATTGTCACACGAAGGTTAGTTACTTTACTTCCTCCTAAAAGGATTGAGCTCTGGTATAAGCTCATGCAAAACGAAGATGCAAGTTACTTAGTGCACGTGTGAAGGAACATACAAACCTTTACCGACCATTCCCAACCCAAATTACTAAACTACCCACAAGGAAAGAAACAATGCATGAAAGGTTAGGCAGAATATATACAAAAATATGAAAACACGTAAGCATGAAAAAACATAAAGATTGGCAAGAATAAACAATGATAAATATGCATGAATAAACAAGAATAAAGTACAAGCAGACAACCAATTATGCAAACTCAAGTTAACTCTAAACTAAAAAACAATTTGACTCTCTAACCAGTTCCCAGTGGAGTCGCCAAGCTGTCGCAATGTGCAGGTCCGGGGGGTACCGAACCCTACCGTTTAACGACTTAAAAAGGGGAAACTACTGAAATCCTATCGGAGTCGCAACTAATCTTTTTTTACCTTGGTGTGATTAGCCACCTACCAAATTATTAGGCCTAATGTTACCCCATGCTTGCTTAGGGTTTCACTAAACCTAATTAGTCTACTAACAAGAGTCTAAAGGGTTCGGGAGTCGGGTACACGTGGGGAAGGATTATGGTCGGTCGTCAAGAATCATAAGAATAATCCCCACAAAACCTAACTAAAGTAGATAGAGCAAGTAGGGGTCGATCCCACAGAGAAGGGTGAAGAACTTAATTTCCCAAGAACAAATCTTTTCCAAGAATTAGTTTTAGATAGAAAACAGGGGATTAAAATTATCAATTAAGAAGAAAGCAATTAAACTAAAAAGAAAGTAAAGTAAATTAAGTCTAAATCTAAGGCAAATTATAAAGAAAACAATAATTAAAAAGCATACTTCTTCTCCGATGGTATGAATCAATCAAACTAACTATGGATCCTTGATTTAAAAGGTGAATTTAGTATCTTATTCTTGATGATAAAATACCAACATATATATTAGATAAGAGGTCAGTCAAAACTGCAGTTATCCCTTTTATTCCTTCAGTGATCAATTACTTTTTCAGGGCCTAAAGATCACTTGAGAACATAGCATTAAGAACAATTAATTTTACACACATGCCTACAAGTAGAACCATACGATGAGCAATTTCTCACCCACCGATAACCTTGTCCCATTAGGCAGCGGTTAAGCAAACCCAATTTGCTACCACCAATCAAACTCGGAGGTCAAGCCTTATTTGATTAGCTATAGATCCATCCAATTACGTCATCAGTGGCCATCCAAATCAATAACTATCAAGATTATAAAATAAAACAGGGACTTGTTTACTATCTATCAAAAACTTAACACTAAATTATAAGTATAGAAATCTCACCATAATCTATTGATTGAATTCACCAAAGGATAGGAAGTATTAAGGATTTAGCTGCTCATGGATTTAGGAAAATCCATGAGAGGCATAAGAAATCTTACAAAACTTGAAGGGCAGAATCTCCTCTTGAATAACCTAGGGTTGCCGCACCTTTCTATGCAAAGAGAGGGTGCGGCACCCTTAACCTAAAACTAGAGAAAAATAACTAGAATATTTTCTAAGAAAAAGATGAAAGAGAATTGTGTGGGATTGTGTTACATAAGGTGGCTATTTATAGTGGAAAAATAACCTAAAAACTCCTATTAGACTTAGGAAAGGACTCTAGGACGTTCTAGGCTCTAACTTGGTCTCCAAGTTGGATTAAAAGTCTTCCTAGAGCAAAATCCTAGTGAAAATAGGATCCTGGAAAATTCTGGATTCGTGCAGAAACTTCGACGGCAATTTCGGACTTGAAGATGGCAGAACTAGGCTTTGAACTTCAAAGAAAAGTTGTAGATCTCGGAGTTAGCTTTCTAACGGCTAGTCACGGGCCTAAAACGGACATCCGAGCAGAAAGTTATGCCCTTTTTACCGAGACTGCGCTGAATCCTAATCCACATAGGACTAGTTGCGGGAAATTACGGGATTTGGATATTTTCTTGGATATATGGGGCACAAATTGGGAGTTTAACTCCAATTGTGGGCTTATATGGGCTGAGTATTATCCCATATAAAATATCCAAAAATCCTTAACTTCCGGGATTCTTCTGGGCTTGGCTTCAATCCTTTGCAATTAAGCTCCAAATCTTCAATTCTTGCTTCTTGAAATAATTCTCCATTGGTCTTCAATTCTTCAAATTATCTTCAAATAATCTTCAAACACGAACTTCGAATCTTCAAATCTTCATTCCAAATAGCTAAGTCCATATTTGAGTAAAAAGTCACCAAAATAGCTCCAAAAAGAGTGAAAAACAATAAGTTTTCACTTTTCTTGTCTTCAAGACCTAAAAACACAAATACTAGCAAAATAGAGTAAAAATACATATAAAAGTGGCAAAAAGTATGGAAAAATAGCTATAAAAATATGCATAATTTTAGTTCGATCATATTTTCCCCCAAACTAATGTATAAAACTATGAAAACAAAACTAAACTAATGCAAATAAAAATTCCACTTTCGTAGGTGTACGACGGCACTTAGCACGTGACACAAGCCATTTAAACCAATGTATGTCTACACTGGAGGTGTTATGTCACCTGAGGGTTTACTTAACTAGGACGATACCCACAAACATGTTGACTAATGACTCTACAAACTCAGGTTAGTATGAAAAATAGAACAAATTTTATACAAGTCTATGTTGAAAATTCCTTTTCGAAAAATAAATTTTGAATACATACATATATCAAGGATTAATTCAATCATAAAATTAGAAGAACAAAGAACAATAAGAGCACTCAATTCAAAGGATCAAGAAAAAGCAAGCATCTTTATTCTCAAGTAACCATAATTACAGTAGTTCTAATCACTTACCATTCATCGCATCCTATAACTACTTCTTTCTATAAGCTTGAGTCCTCATCTTTATCTCCATCACTCAAAGGATTGCATATCATGGATATAAATCAAGAGTTTTGCATGGGTTATAATGATTTTCAAAGGGTAATTAAATTTTAGAAAAGTGAGGTTACTAACCTCGAAGTGCTCATGATTAGGGGTTACTAACGCCCTTTATTTTGAGGCTACTAGCACTCTAAAAGGAATCCTTCTATTTTTTTCAAAAGAGAGACAATATTTCTGCAATTCCATGCCTCTTATCCTCTTCCGAAGGGTTACTAACTCCTTTTGTTTAAAGAGAAGAGTGACAACAATGGATTTTTATTTTTAAGACAGAAGATATCTCTACTCCTCTTGCATGAAAACACTTTTTTTATGAAAAAGATTTTTTTAACTACCCTTTTAATATAGATAGTCCCCCACACTTATTCTTGACATATCCATAACATGCTTTCATAATTGTAATTTCAATAAAAATTAAACACAAGTTCTAGAAATAGGTAATTATAGAAGTAATAGACAATAAGATCATATCACAAACTCTAATTATACCTAATTCTAAGAATTAAGATAACATGCTATAAATCAATCAATGAATCAAACATTCTTAAAAATTCTAAGCATTCATAAATCATATTCAATTTAACACTTAATATATATATATATATAGGAAAAATTCAAAATTTTGCAAAATTTTCGAAAAGATTCCATGGATTTCTATGCATGTAGACTCTCTATTAGACTCTTTCCCCCACACTTAAAAGACACATTGACCTCAATGTGTGAATTTAAGCATATGTGTGATAAGTGTGGTTTTAAAAATAAATGAATGAGCTAATAAAAGACTTGACTCACAAAGAAAGTGCGCACCAATCAAGCAAATCAAGCAATTCAAAGCATCAATCATAGTAATCAAAGCATATGAGTCATAATTAAGATCAAAATCAAAGCATAGAGAATATAGAAGAGAAATTCAAGCAACTAAATCAAATCAAGGAATAGACAATCAATCAAAGCAATAATCACTCAAAGCAATGCAAGGAAAAGAAAAAGTTAGAGTGAAAGAAAGCTTCTCTATTTTGCGGCATGGGCTGATGCATGCATGACCGGTGGCGGCTCGGATGTGACTGGTGATGGCACAGTGATAGGTGACCGGTGGTGGCATGGTAATAAACGGTGTTGGCGCGGTTATGGCTGGGCGTGGCGCGTAGGTGGTCTGTCCTAGCCAGGCCTGATGCTCGGATAGTCGGGCCATAGCCGGGCATGGTGCGCGGGTAGCTAGGCCATGGCTGGCCTAGCATGTTTATGCGGCTTGGGCATGGCCGGTCATGGCCTGGCAATATGAGCGGGCGGAGCAGAGCTAGCCGGTCCTGGCCGGGCATGGGGCGCGACTTGTACGGAGCTGGCCGGGCATTGTGCAAGGATGGTCGGGGCATAGCCGGGCAAGTAACCAGGCTGTGGCCGGTATTGACTTAATGGTGGAATGGCACTGGCCGGGGATGGACGATATAGGGCGTGGTTGCCAGGCCATGGCCGGGTTAGTTGACTTGTGCGGCTTGGGCATGGCCGGCCAAGCTAGCTAGCTTGGCCTTTAGCTATCCACTTTGGTGTGTTTGCTTTCACCCTTTGCTCATCTCCCTTGGGCTTTCATTCATTTTCCTTTACGACTAAGCTTCATTTGTTCGCCTTGTTACCTTAATTTGAAATACTAATAAGAAAAACAAAAACAAAAACTAAAAAGAGAATTACGATGTTAGTAACTTCTTGGGTTGCCTCCCAAGCAGCGCCTTTCTTTAATGTCTTTGGCTAGACTTTCCTTCATCTCCCTTTGTTAGGGTGGATCATACCACTTCAAAGCATAAAGCAGATATGATGAGATAGGAAGAATATGAGCACAAAAATAGGAAAGTGAAAAGAAAAGATAAGGAAAGAAATCACCAATTTTGTTGAGGGCGACTCCATGAATGCCTAGGAATGACAATGCCATCTTTTTGCCGTGAGTGGTTGATGCAATGGATGCTTTCGGCATTCTTGGTTAGCATTGTTCTCATCTCGCCTTTGGAAGGTGTCCTCGTGTTGGCAAATCTTCTTGTCCTCCAGAAAGAATTGATCCATGTTGATCTCCTCAAATTAGTAAGACTTAAGAAGCTTGTTGATTCCCAAGAAGTCTCGATCTTCATGTTTCAAGGGTTGGTTATCAACAAAATTCAACACACTTAATTCTTTCAACTTTGGAAGTCCAAGTTGCTCTTGTGGCTAATCTTCTGGTGGCTTATCTTCTGGCTTGGCAAGGCGTGCAGGAGAAGGTGAAGGGATGTCCATCATGATATCTTCTTCCGATGCTTCTGATTCTTCTTGCACAATCTTAGAAATCTCTTTTGGTAGAGTAGGGACAGGGACTTTGCATGACTCATCATCGTCTTCTTTGAAGAAAAAGTGAAAGGAGTCTTGCAAATCAAGTTCATATGGTTGATGCGCCAAAGGGCTTATCATGGCTTAGAAGAGCACAATGGAGCCATTGGAGATAATGTCTGCGATGAACATGAAGATGTCTTGGAGATTCAAGAAGATGCCACGGATGATCCCGGATTGAACACAAGCTTGGCGGAGCAAGAAGTTGAGGACCGACCACCATCGCATGAAGCAACCGGCCATGACCGGCCAACGCATGGGACATCGTACAGGCCATCGCACGAGCCATCCGGCCACAACCGGCCATCCGGCCACAACCGGCCATTCGACCCATTAGCTATTCCGCAAGGTCCAATGACTAGGGCTCGGGCTAAAAGGTTCAAGGAAGCTTTATTGGGCTTTGTAAGATCTCATCTTTGAGGTTTAGAGTCCATTAAAGACCATTTGGAAGGCATTGAAGTCGACATCACCAAGAATATTCCCATCGATTCCATGTTATTCACCATACTTGAAATCGATGAGCATTAGGCTTTAGCATTGTGTAATTCGGCTGATTGGGCCTTTATTCTATCATAGATTAGTTTTTTATTTAGTCTAGAAGACATTGGGTTGGGCCTTGTTTGACTAAGTCCAATCCTTGCTTAATTATGTAATGTTATTTACTTTTCCTAGTAGGACAAGGAGTAGGCTATTTCCTTGTTCCTTCCTTTATGTATTGCCGCCCCTTATAGGGATTGGAGTAGGTTATGCGCCAACCCCTCCCCTATATAAGGGCTCTTTTATCTCTTGAAAACATAAGTCAAGTTATCAATAAAGTTAAGAGGTTTACACACCCATATCGATTATTTGGCTTATTTGTTCTAGTTTGAGCAAACTTAGGGTTCTTCAATCTTGTAGAGTCCTAGCAAGCAATTAGGTTGTGATTGCTTAATTGTTTGTGAATCTTGTGATCTTGAGAGTTCAATTGCAGGTCTAATTGAGTGCTTAAGTCCGATGAAAGAGGAGGAATAGCCTTGTGAAGGTCATCGACATACACATCTAGAAGTTGAAGAAGTTCAAGTCGACTTTGGTGGATATTCAAAGGGTAGATTTGAATCTAATACAACTAGATTCGTATCAATTAGTAATCAGAGCATAGGTTGTCATCTTCAATCTGTAAATCTATCCTTCTATACATCATTCATCACGTTTTCAGCCATCAAAATTCATCAAAGTTCTTATCGCACCACCCTTCTTGAAAATTCAAAAAAATCAGCAACTTTAAAAATTCATAGCCGATTTATCTTAAATCTTTTTGCTTTGAAATTTCAGATTTAAGTCCCTTATAACTAGTAGTTATATCGAAAAATATCAAAAAAATAAAAAAAAATTTCGACCAGAAACTTGTGATTTTTGTCCCGAATTCGTTTGAGCTCGGAAAGCTTTGAAATTTGAGATCTAGACTTCTTTTAGTGTGATCTTTCTGGGAAAAATATTGAAAAAAATCAAAAAAATCCGTGCTGTTATCGAATTTTTACAGAAACTAGGTTTTTAGTTTGGGAATTAGGGTTTTCTTGTGCAATTGATCTACTTAGTTGCAATTAGCCCTAATTGATTGTGTAATTGAGATCGTTGGGTTTCTTTTGCTGTGAATTGTGTTTTAATTTGAAGAATTTCAGGTTACAAACCCTGTTGGATTCAAGTGATACAAAATAGGAGACAAGTGGTACTAGGGTTTAAGCTAACCGATTTGATATTGTGATTTGTGCTTGATTGAGTTTTGTGCAGCACCTCGACATAAGGAGCCTGCATAAGTGGTTTGGTTTGGGTTAAGATCACTTTCCTTTGATTCACAATAATTTTGCTACTAATTGTTTGTTCCTCAAGTAGGTCACGAGAAGAAAGGAGTGCTCTAGGAGTTGCTCTTATTAGGCCTATTGAAAGCTAGAAAAAGTCATAATCTTGTGAGATCATCAAGAGAGTAGTGGATCGCCAATCCATAGGATCTGAGTGCAAATACGAGAGCACAAGTCAAAGGTTTAAACACACACACACTTGTGAGGATTTTTACTACTAATCTTTGTTCTTTTTGTAGGTACAATGGGAGATAGACAAGAAGAACAAAATCAAGAAGTAAACACAGCTGCCATGTTAAAACAAATACTTAAACAACTTGGCACCATGTGTATTAGTTTGGTTGATAGGAGAACTTTGAGTTCCTATGTGAAAGGGGATGTTCATAGGGAGAATTTGTTTCACACTAGGATGTATGCGAATGGGAAACCTAGTAGTGTGATTATAGATGGAGAGAGTTGTAAAAACATAGTTAGTGATTATTTGGTGAAAGAGTTACAACTATCTACTTCTAATCATCCTAAACCCTATAGCTTAGGTTGTTTCAATGATAGAGAAGACATTAGTGTTGACAAACAAGTTTTAGTTTCTCTTTCTTTGGGTAGGTACAAGGGAGATGTTTTGCGTGATGTCTTACCCATGGAAGCATGCCATGTACTACTTGGTCGACCATGGCAATTTGACAACAAAGTTCATGATGATGGAGGGACCAACAAGTATTCTTTCATGTGTGGTAAGAAGCCTTTTACTTTAATTCCTTTATCACTTCAAGAAGCTTTAAAAGATCAAATTAAAGTGAGAGATGATTTTGCTAAATTGGATGCTAAATTTAGGGCTAAAGAAAAGAGTAAATCTGAACCTAAAATTGATGATTGTTTTGATGATAAAACAACCTTAGTTGCAAAGAGTGTTTTAGATGTTGTTTGCGATGATACTAAACCTAATTTGAGTGTTGTTAGCAATGACACTAAATCTGTTTTAAGTGTTGTTTGTGATGAAAACAAATATGTTTTGGTTGATCATAGCATTGCAAATAATTCTGTTTTGGTTGATCATAGCATTGCAAACAATTCTGTTTTGGTTGATCATAGCATTGAACATAATTCTGTTTTGGTTGATCATAACATTGCAAATAATTCTGTTTTGGTTGATGGCATTGAAAATAAATCTGTTTTGGGTGACGAGAAAGAGATTTCTAAGGAAGTTGTTAAAGAGTGTATGTTAACTACTAAGAGTGAGATTAAAGAAGCTTTGAATGCTAATTCGGTTTTGATCTTACTTTTGCTTAAGAATACACTTGTTGCTACTAACGACTTGGAAAGAGAACTTCCAAGCAAAATTGTGTTTCCTATAAGTAATATTGTAGGAATTGGAGTTGTTTTGATGCAAGGAGGGAATTTTGTTGCTTACTTTTGTGTGAAAATTCCTAGAGGATTGCTATCCATTAGAAAGATTGATTTCGCTCCATATGGTGTGCGCTATGTTCAATACGAATTCATTGAGTCTTTTCCTTATGTTGTGCGATACAAACAAGGTAAGGAGAATGTGGTAGCCGATGCTTTATCAAGGAGGTATGTCTTACTTTGAATGCTTGATTCTAAGTTTCTTGGTTTTGAGTATATTAAGAAATTGTATGCTAGTGATGTTTATTTTTGTGAAATATTTAAAGCATGTGAAAATTCTGGATTTGGAAAGTATTATAAGCATGATGGATTTTTGTTTAAGGAATCTAGAATGTGTGTGCCTTCTTGTTCTTTGCGCATCTTGCTTTTGAGGGAATCGCATGAAGGGGGTTTAATGGGTCACTTTGGAGTTGATAGAACATATGACATATTGCATGAACACTTCTTTTGGCCTAAGATGCGACATGATGTAGGGAAGTATGTTGCTAGTTGCATTGTTTGTTTGCAAGCTAAATGTACTTCTAAACCGCATAGATTGTATACTCCCTTGCCTATTCCTCATGAACCATGGACTCATATTAGTATGGACTTTGTGTTAGGTTTACCTCGTTCTAGGAGAGGTAAAGATTCTATCTTTGTGGTTGTTGATAGGTTTTCTAAGATGGTTCACTTTATTCCATGTACTAAAACGGATGATGCCATTAATGTAGCTAATTTGTTCTCTAAGGAAATTGTTAGACTACATGGAATGCCTAGGACGATTGTAAGTGATAGAGATGCTAAGTTCTTAAGTCACTTTTGGAGAACTTTATGGGCTAAGTTAGGTACTAAGTTGTTATTTTCTACTTCTTGTCATCCTCAAATCGATGGTCAAACCGAAGTAGTTAATAGGACTTTGTCTACTTTGCTTAGGGCTTTAATTAAAAAGAACTTAAGAACATGAGAGGATTGTCTACCTCATGTCGAATTTGCATATAATAGAAGCATACATAGCACCACTGGATATTCACCTTTTGAAACTGTGCATGGCTTTAATCCTTTAACCCCATTGGATTTGTTGAATTTACCTTTAAGTGCAAGTCGACATGGATGGACAAAGGAAGGCCGATTATGTTAGGGACCTTCATGCTAGGGTTCGAGCTCAAATTGAGAAGAAAACACAACACTACATGAAGATTGCTAACAAGGGGCGCAAAGAGATCATCTTTGAACCCGTGGATTGGGTTTGGTTGCATCTAAGGAAGGAGAGGTTCCCTGAAAAGAGAAAGTCTAAGCTCTTACCTCGTGGAGATGGTCCATTCCAAGTCTTGGAGAGGATCAACAACAACGCCTACAAGCTAGATCTTCCTAGTGAATAAGGCAATGTAAGTGCTACTTTTAATGTTTCAGACTTATCCGTGTTTGATAGTGATGCAGATTTGAGGACAAATCCTTTTCAAGGGAGAGGGGATGATGCGCCAAGGGCTTATCATGGCATAGAAGAGCACAATGGAGCCATTGGAGATCATGTCTTGGATGAACATGAAGATGTCTTGGAGATTCAAGAAGATGCCACGGATGATCCCGGATTGAACACAAGCTTGGCGGAGCAAGGAGTTGAGGACCGGCCACCATCGCATGGAGCAACAGGCCATGACCGGCCAACGCATGGGACATCGTACGGGCCATTGCACGAGCCATCCGGCCACAACCGGCCATTCGACCCATTAGCTATTCCGTAAGGTCCAATGACTAGGGCTCGGGCTAAAAGGTTCAAGGAAGCTTTATTGGGCTTTGTAAGATCTCATCTTGGAGGTTTAGAGTCCATTGAAGACCATTTGGAAGGCATTGAAGTCGACATCACCAAGAATATTCCCATCGATTCCAAGTTGTTCACCTTACTTGAAATCGATGAGCATTAGGCTTTAGCATTGTGTAATTCGGCTAATTGGGCCTTTATTCTATCTTAGATTAGTTATTTATTTAGTCTAGAAGACATTGGGTTGGGCCTTGTTTGACTAAGTCTAATCCTTGCTTAATTATGTAATGTTATTTACTTTTCCTAGTAGGACAAGGAGTAGGCTATTTCCTTGTTCCTTCCTTTATGTATTGCCGCCCCTTATAGGGATTGGAGTAGGTTATGCGCCAACCCCTCCCCTATATAAGGGCTCTTTTATCTCTTGAAAACATAAGTCAAGTTATCAATAAAGTTGAGAGGTTTAACACCCATATTGATTATTTGGCTTCTTTGTTATAGTTTGAGCAAACTTAGGGTTCTTCAAGCAATTAGGTTGTGATTGCTTAATTGTTTGTGAATCTTGTGATCTTGAAAGTTCAATTGTAGGTCTAATTGAGTGCTTAAGTCCGACGAAAGAGGAGGAATAGCCTTGTGAAGGTCATCGACATACACATGTAGAAGTTGAAGAAGTTCAAGTCGACTTTGGTGGATATTCAAAGGGTAGATTTGAATCTAATACAACTAGATTTGTATCAATGGTTCTGATCAGTCGTCAGTAATCATAAAAAAAATCCCCACAAAAACCTAACTAAGTAGATAGGTAATAATCTTATCCAAATACCAAATCTTCGCCAAAAATTACTTTTAAAATAGAAAACAGGGGATTTAGAGAGATTAATTAAAAAGAAAACAATTAAAGTAAAAAATAAAGCAAAGTAAATTAAATCTAAACTATAGCAATTAATAAACAAAACAATAATAAAAAGGCATACTTCTTCTCCAATGGTATGAATCAATCAATTTAACTATGGATCATAGATTTAAAAGATGAATTCAATATTTAATTCTAGATGACAACTGGTCTAGGGTAACCCTAACATGCATATTGGATAAAACTCTTGATCCAGTTGTGAATTATCTCTTTTATTCTTTAAACAACTACCTCTTGATCCAGTGTGATAATTGCCCAAGAACAAAGCAGTAAGAACAATTATAATTTATTTGTTTTTCACGCATGCATACAAAGTAAAACCAAACAACGAGCAAATTACTTCGGCCGTTGATTCTTATTTCCCTTGGAAGGAAGATCCTTTGCTTCCAATTGTTACCACACAATCAAGCCCGAACGATCCTTCAATGACTTGATTTAACAATAGATCTATCAAATCATATCATTAGCTGCAGTCTAAATCCACAATCATCAAGATCATAAGATTAAAACAGAGATTTAAGAAATATCTATCAAGAACAAACATCAAATTATAAGCACACAAATCTCACCATAATCAATTGATTAAATTCACCAAAGGATAGGAAGTATTAAGAATTTAGCTACTCACGGATTTTTCCATGAGAGGTTTAAGAAAACTTACAGCACTTGAAGGGGAAATCCTCCTCTTGAATAACCTAGGGTTGCCGCCCCTCTCTATGCAAAGAGAGGGTGCGGCACCCTTAGCCTACAACTAGAGAAAAAACAAGAATATTTTCTAAGAAAAAGATGATAGAAAATTGTGTGGGATTGGGTTACATAAGGTGGCTATTTATAGTGGAAAAATAACCTAAAGACTCCTATTCTACCTAGGATAAGACTCTAGGCTGTTTTAGGGTCTAACTTGGATTGCAAGTTGGATTAAAAGTCTTCCTAGAGTAGAATCCAAGTCAAAATAGGATCCTGGAATTTTCTGGATTTCTGCAGAAACTTCGACGGAAGATTCGGGCTTAAAAATGGCAGAATTGGGCTTTGACTTCAAAGGAAAGTTGTAGATCTCGGAATTAGCTTTCCAACGGCTACTCACGGGCCTAAAACGGACATCTGAGCAGAAAGTTATGGTCTTTTTACCGAGACTGCGCTGAATCCTAATCCAACTAGGTCTAGTTGCGGGAAATTGCGGGATTTGGATATTTCCATGGATATATGGGGCACAAATTGGGATTTTAACTCCAATTGTGGGCTTATAAGGGCTGAGTATTTTCCTATATAAAATATCCAAAATTCCACAGCTTCCCGGCTTCTTCTGGGCTTGTCTTCAATCCTTTGCAATTTAGCTCCAATCTTCAATTATTGCTTTTTGACATAATTCTTCAATGGTCTTCAATTCTTCAAATTATCTTCAATAAATCTTCAAACACGAACTTCGAATCTCCAAATCTTCACTCCAAATTGCTAAGTCTATATTTCTGCAAAAAGTCATCAATTTAGCTCCAAAAAGAGTGAAAAACAACAAGTTTCCATTTTTCTTCTCTTCAAAACCTAAAAACACAAATACTTACAAAATAGGGTTAAATTCCATATAAAAATAGCAAAAAGCATAGGAAAATCTTATAAAAATAGGGTCTATTTTGGCTCGATCATAATTTCCCCCACAGTAAACCTTTGCTAGTCCCTAGCAAACTAATACAGAAAACTATGAAAACAAAAACAAAAACTAACTAGACTAATGCAAATAAAGATTCCACTTTCGTAGGTGTACGACGGCACTTAGCACGTGACGCAAGCCATTTAAACCTGAGACTGATAGAGGTACTCAGGTGGTGTTATGTCACCTAAGGGTTTACTTAACTAGGACGATACCCACAAACATGTTTAAGACTGAGTCTATAAACTCATGGGTTAGTGAAAAACTATAAATACATTGGTTCAAAGCCTTTAAAAACCAATTTTTTCGAAAAAATCAATTTTGAATGCATACATATATCAAGGATTTATTCAATCATGAAATCAGAATAACAAAGAATAATAAGAGCACTCAATTCAAAAGATCAAGAAATAGCAAGCATCTTTATTCTTAAGTAACCATAATTAAAGTAGTTCTAATCACTTATCATTCATCAGATCCTATAATTACTTCTTTCTATAAGTTTATGTCTTCAGCTTTATCTCCATTACTCAAAGGATTGCATATCATAGATACAAATCAAGAGTTTCGCATGGGTTATAATGTTTTTTTCAAAGGCTAATTAGATTTTTAGAAAAGTGAGGTTACTAACCTCGAAGTGTTCATGATTAGGTGTTACTAACGCCCTTTATTTTTTACTTTGAGGCTACTAGCACTTTATTTCTGCTGGTCCATGCCTCTAATCCTCTTCCCAAGGGTTACTAACTCCTTTTGTTAAAGAGAAGAGTGACAACAATGAATTTTTTTTATTTTTTTTATTTTTATACAGAAATATCTCTTCTCCTCTTGCATGAAAACACTTCTTTTTATGAAAAAGTTTAGCTACCCTTCTATATAGATAGTCCCCCACACTTATTCTTGACATATCCATAACATACTTTCATAAGTGTAAATTCAATAAAAATTAAACACAAGTTCTAGAAATAGGTAATCATAGAAGTAATAAATAATAAGCTCATATCACAAACTCTAATTCTACCTAATTCTAAGAAATAAGATAACATGCAATAAATCAATCAATGAACCAAACATTCTTAAAAATTCTAAGTATTCTTCAATCATAATCAAATCAATCAATGAATATATATATGAAAAATCCAAAATTTTCAAAATTTTCGAAAAAATTTCATGGATTCTATGCATGTAGACTCTCTATTAGACTCTTTCCCCCATACTTAAAAGACACATTGTCCTCAATGTGTGAATTTAAGCACATGCATGTGTTGTGTTGTGTCCCTCATAAATGTGATGACTAAACAGATGTGCTAATGAAATACTGGACTCACAAAGAAAGTATGCATCCAATCAAGCAAATCATGATTCAAAGCATCAATCATAGCATTCATAGCATATGAGTCATAATTAAGATCCAAATCAAAGCATAGAAAACATAAAAAAGAAATTAAAGCAATTTACTCAAATCAATGAATATGCAATCAATCAAAGCAAAACAATGTAAAGAAAATAAAAAGATACAGTTAAAGAAAGCTTCTCTATTTGGATTCGGAGTATGTGGTACGACTAGTGCATGCATGACCGGTGGCGGCTCGGATGTGGCTGGTGATAGCACGGTGATAACCTAAGATGACTCGGTTATGGCCGGTCTTAGCCCGGCAATACGAGTGGGCGGAGGAGTACTGGCCGGTGTTGACCGGGCATGGGGCGTGGCTGTGCGGATTAGGCAAGGAATGGCACGCGGGTTGGCGCGGAGCTGACCGGTCTAGGCCGGGCCTTGTGCGTGGATGACTGGTACATAGCCGGGCAAGCATGCCGATGTGGCACGGGAATAACCGGGCTGTGGCTGGTTATGGCCGGTCGAGCGGCTCGATCATATTTTGGCTAAGTTGGCTTGACCTTTGACTAATCCCATTTGTGCGTTGGCTTCTATCTTTTGCTCCTCTCTTTAAAGCTTCATTTGTTCGCCTTGTTCCCTTAATTTGAAATCCTAATAAGACAAAGAAAAACAAAAATTAAAAATAAAATTATAATGTTAGTAAATTCTTGGGTTGCCTCCCAAGCATCGCCTTTCTTTAATGTCTTTGGCTAGACTTTTCCTTTCCCTTTGTTAGGGTGGATCATACCACTTCAAAGCATAAAGCAGATATAATGAAATAGGAAGAATTTGAGCACAAAAATGGGAAACTGAAAAGAAGAGATAAGGGAAGAAATCACCAATTTTGTAGAGGGGGACTCCATGAATAGCTAGGAATGACAATGCCATCTTTGTTGCCGTGAGAGGTTGATGCAATGGATACTTTCGACATTGATTAGCATTGTTCTCTTCTCGCCTTTTGAAAGTGTCCTCGTGTTGGCAAATTTTCTTGTCCTTCAGAAAGAATCGACCCATTGGTATCCATTCTTTATGTTTGATTTCTCCATAGTATTTTGGCTCGAGAAACTTGTTGATTCCCAAGAAATCTTGATCTTCATGTTCCAAAAGTTGGTTATCAACAAAATCTCGCACACTTGATTCTTTCAGCTTTGGAAGTCCAAGTTGCTCATCTTCTTGTGGCTCATCTTCTGGTTTGGCAAGGCTTGGAGGAGAAGCTGAAGGGATGTTGATATCTTCTTTCGGTGCTTTTGGTTCTTCTTGCTCAATCTTGGAATCTTTCGTTGGTAGGGCAGGGACTCGGATTTTTCATGGCTCATCATCGTGATCATTGAAGAAAAATTGAAAGGAGTCTTGCAAATTGATCGGTCGTCAGCAATCATAAAAATAATCCCAACAATTACTAACTATAAATAGCTAGGCCAAGTAGGGGTCGATCCCACAGAGAGATAGGTTATTATTCTTTTTCTTATTAAAAACAAAATAAATAAAGAGAATTTTGGAAGTAGAATTGAATTAAATCTAACAAACAAGTAAAATTAACTAAGAAAGCAGTTAAGAAAATTAGAGAAAACAATTAACTAAAAAGTAGTGAATAAATTGAGAAAACAATTAAAGAAAATCCTCCAACATAGAATTAATCTCCCTCTTGACATAATTAACATGGATCATTTATATTTAAAGATTATGAAAACGTTGAATAGCTTGCTTGGAATTTAATCCTAAATTACCTAAGTTAGATAAAGCTCTTGATCCAGTTGTGAATTATCCCTTTTATTCTTTAACAATTACCTTTTGATCCAGTGTGATAACTACTCAAGAATAAAGCATTAAGAACTAGTAATTTACAAGCACAACAAGCAATTACTCACCCATTGATTCTTATCTCCCTTGGAGGGAAGATCCTTCACCTCCCATTGCTACCACACAATTAAATCGAAGATCCTTCAAGATTTAATTTAGCTAATGCAAACCTAATTATCATGATAGTGTCGACTCCAATCAATCAAAGAAGTTAACATTGATTTCATGCAGAGATTTAAGAAATACCCAAAACAATTTTCATATATAAGCACAAAATTTCACCATGATAGTAGTCAAGAGATCAATTAAATTCTACATTGGAGTAAAGAAAAGGATTACTCACTCATGAATTGAGTGAGCATCCACTAATAAGAAGAAAACTTATCCATGGAAGAAGAAGAAGAGGGGGCGGCGGCTCCAAGAGTTTCTCCTCCAAATCTTCAAGCAAATCTACAATTTATTTTTCTAAAGAGAGAATACATAAAAACCTAGACCTAAGGTGGCTATTTATAGGGGAAAAATAACCTAAAGACTCATATTAGACTTAGGAAAAGAGGCTAGGACGTTCTTGGGACTGACTTAGTCTCCAAGTTGGATTAGATGTCATCCTAGAGTAGAATCCAAGTCAAAATAGGATTCTGGAATTTTCTGGATTTCTGCAGAAACTTCACCGGCATATTTGGGCTTGAAAACGGCAGAATTGGGCTTTGGAATTCAAAGGAAAGTTGTAGATCTCGGAATTATCTTTTTAACGGCGACTCATGGGCTTAAAACGGACATCTGAGTAGAAAGTTATGGCCTTTCTACCGAGACTGCGCCATTTCCTACTCCCAAATAGGACTAGTTACGGGAAATTATGGGATTTGGATAATTCCTTGGATATAGGCACCACCAATTAGGATTTTAACTCCAATTATGGACTTATATGGGCTGAGTATAATCCCATATAAATTACCCAAAAATCCTTAACTTCCGGGCTTGTTCTGGGCTTGGCTTCAATCCTTCGGAATTAAAGCTCCAAATCTTCAATTCTTGCTCCTTGAAATAATTCTTCAATGATCTTCAAGTCTTTAAATTGCCTTTAAGAAATCCTCAAACACGAACTTTGAATCTTCAAATCTATACTCAAAATTACTTTGCTAATATATGTGTAAAAAGTCATCAAAATAGCTCCAAAAGTAGTGAAAATTAACAAATTTCCAATTTCACATCTCTTAAAGACTCAAAACACAAATATCATCAAAATAAAGCAAATTAGAGCATAAATAGACCCAAAAACATAGTAAAATAGCCATAAAAATAGGGTTGTTTTTGGCTCGACCACAAATCAAGTTCATATGGTTCCAAATCATTAATTGTTTCGCTTGACACTCTTTGAACTTCCTTCACGATTTGGCTCTTCATGTCTTTGTGTAATCTCTACCAAGTCAATGTGCTTCCATTGTTCTTTGGGAACTTCTTGAATTGCAGCAATTAGAGGAATATTTACATCCCTCTTTTGAAGTGAATCAGATTGGCTTTCTTCACTGCATGTCTTTCTTTGTGGCGCAAGCCTCTGAGGAAACGGTGGTGGACCGTAAATGGTCTCCATCTTTTTCATCCCTTTCGAATCTTGATTTTCCTTCGCAGGAAGCTGAGAGTTTGGCGAGGAAATTGAATGTTGCTTTGTGATGTCGCTCCTTCGTACTACTAGTCGGTCTTTGGTAAAGTTGATTCTCCTCGCTTCTGACTGAAATCTCCTCGTTGCTTGGCACTTGCACATTGGGTATATTAACTGGTGGTGGCATCGTAGGAACAGGTGCAAATGGCGGTGATATGGAAAGAGGAGACGGATCAGCAGGTGACTCCCGTGCACTCCACTGTTGAGTTTCTTCAATTGCATTCACTCTGTACCCTTTTGTGCTTCCGTTAATATGCCCTGCTAGTGGCGGCATAAGATTTTGGGAAAACATGTTCATCATAGTTGTAAACATCTTCATTAAATCCCCTTATTGAGCAGCCATCATAGTTGCTTCAAGGTTATCTAGTCGTTCGTTTACAGGCTCAGATGACTTGGATGACACATCTTCATTAGTGGCACTAAATTGGTACAAATTTTCAGTCATCGTGTTGAGCAGCTTACTTGCTTTTTCAGGAGTCTTGAGTGTAAAACTACCTCCACTTGCAGAATCAATGTATGTTTGATATTTATAGAGGAGTCCATCATAAAAATTCTGAATCACCAGTGCTTCACTTAGGTTGTGGTAAGGACAACTTGCGCAGATCTTGTTGTATCTCTCCCAGTATTGGTGCCACTTTTTGTCAGGTAGCTGTTGACAAGTAGTGATTCGCCTTTTGACATCCGCTCGCTTTGCTTTTGGAAAGTACTTGTTCAAAAAAACTGTCTCCATTCCCTTCCAAAAGTTGATGGATTTTTGTGGCAGACTTAGGAACCAGCCCTTTGCTTTTCCTTCTAATGTTAAAGGAAAAGTTCGAAGCTACACTTCCTCTTCAGGCATCCGAGTGTGTGTAGCACAGTTGATGAAGAAACTTTGTAGGTGCTCATGAGGATTCTCGTGAGATTCTCCCTTAAAAATTGGCAACATGTAGAGCACTTTTGAATTCAGTTTGTCGGACACATCCAAAGCTGGATAATCAATGCAGAGAAACGACACTTCACAATTAAATTTAGCTCCCTTAACGTACGTGATTGCTCCATTGGATCTATTTCTAGAAAACCAAAACTAAAAAAAAAAAATTAGTAGTAAAAGTTCTTAAAAAAAATTGGAAAGCAGAAAATAAAGAATTTTTTTTTTTAGAAAAAACGCAAACCCTAATTTTTTTTTCGCAAATAATTTATTTTTCGCTGATCGCAAAAAAAAATTTTTGTTTTTAGAAAGAACGCAAAAAGAAAACCTCTAGAGCATATTAATTATTGGATCTATTCTTACTTCCCTTCCCCGGCAACGGTGCCAAAATTTATGATCAGTCGTTAGTAATCATAAAAATAATCCCCACAAAAACCTAACTAAGTAGATAGGACAAGTAGGGGTCGAATCCCACAGAGAAGGGTAATAATCTTATCCAAAGAACAAATCTTCTCCAAAAATTACTTTTAAAATAGAAAACAGGGGTTTTAGAGAGATTAATTAGAAAGAAAACAATTAAAGTAAAAATAAAGCAAAGTAAATTAAATCTAAACTATAACAATTAATAAAGAAAACAATAATAAAAATGCATACTTCTTCTCCAATGGTATGAATCAATCAATTTAACTATGGATCATAGATTTAAAAGATGAATTCAATATTTAATTCTAGATGACAACTGGTCTAGGGAAACCCTGAAATGCATATTGGATAAAACTCTTGATCCAGTTGTGAATTATCTCTTTTATTCTTTAAACAACTACCTCTTGATCCAGTGTGATAATTGCGCAAGAACAAAGCATTAAGAACAATTATAATTTATTTGTTTTTCACGCATGCATACAAAGCAAAACCAAACAACGAGCAAATTACTTCGGCCGTTGATTCTTATTTCTCTTGGAAGGAAGATCCTTCGCTTCGAATTGTTACCACACAATCAAGCCCGAACGATCCTTCAATGGCTTGGTTTAACAATAGATCTATCAAATCATATCATTAGCTGCAGTCTAAATCCACAATCATCAAGATCATAAGATTAAAACAGAGATTTAAGAACTATCTATAAAGAACAAACACCAAATTATAAGCACACAAAGGATAGGAAGTATTAAGAATTTAGCTACTCATGGATTTGGAAAAATCCATGAGAGACTTAAGAAAACTTACAAGACTTGAAGGGGAAATCCTCCTCTTGAATAACCTAGGGTTGCCGCCCCTCTCTATGCAAAGAGAGGGTGCGGCACCTTTTGCCTAAAACTAGAGAAAAAACTAGAATATTTTCTTAGAAAAAGATGATAGAAAATTGTGTGGGATTGGTTTACATACGGTGGCTATTTATAGTGGAAAAATAACCTAAAGACTCCTATTCTACCAAGGATAGGACTCTAGGACGATATAGGGTCTACCTTGGACTCCAAGTTGGATTAAAAGTCTTCCTAGAGTAGAATCCAAGTCAAAATAGGATCCTTGAATTTTCTGGATTTCTGCAGAAACTTCGACGGAAGAATCTGGCTTGAAGATGGCAGAACTGGGCTTTGACTTCAAAGGAAAGTTGTAGTTCTCGGAATTTGCTTTGCAACGGCTACTAACGGGCCTAAAACGGACATCTAAGCAGAAAGTTATGGCCTTTTTACCGAGACTACGCTGAATCCTAATCCAACTAGGACTAGTTGCGGGAAATTGCAGGATTTGGATATTTCCTTGGATATATGGGGCACAAATTGAGATTTAAACTCCAATTGTGGGCTTATAAGGGCTGAGTATTTTCCCATATAAAATATCCAAAATTCCACAGCTTCCGGGCTTCTTTTGGGCTTGGCTTCAATCCTTTGTAATTTAGCTCCAATCTTCAATTCTTGCTTTTTGACATAATTTTTCAATGGTCTTCAATTCTTGAAATTTTCTTCAATAAATCTTCAAACACGAACTTCGAATCTCCAAATCTTCACTCCAAATTGCTAAGTCTATATCTGTGCAAAAAGTCATCACTTTAGCTCCAAAATGAGTGAAAAACAACAAGTTTCCACTTTTCTTCTCTTCAAGACCTAAAAACACAAATACTTACAAAATAGGGTTAAATTCTACATAAAAATAGCAAAAAGCATAGGAAAATGATCATAAAAATAGGGTCTATTTTGGCTCGATCAGGTTCCAAATCATTAATTGTTTCGCTTGACACTCTTTCAATTTCCTTCACGATAGGCTCTAGATGCCTTTGTGTAGTCTCTACCAAATCAACTGGTTTCCATTGTTCCTTGGGAACTTCTTGAATTGTAGCAATTAAAGGAATATTTACCTCCCTCTTTTGAAGAGAATCAGATTGGCTTTCTTCACTGCATGTCTTCCTTTGTGGCGCAAACCTTTAAGGAAACGGTGGTGGATCGTAAATGGTCTCCATCTCTTTCATTCATTTGAATCTTAATTTTCCTTTGAAGGAAGCTGAGAGTTTAGCGAGGAAATCGAATGTTGCTTTCTAATGTCACTCCTTCATACTGCGAATCGGTCTTTGGTAAAGTTGATTCTCCTCGCTTTTGACCGAAATCTCCTCAACTCCTTGCACTGGCTCCTTGGTTACAGCAACTGATGGTGATATGGGAAGAACAAGTGTTGGAGGCGGTGGTGATGCTGGTGATGATTGAACATCAGGCAATTCCATCTTTTGAGCATACCACTGTTGAGTTCCTTCAATTGCATTGATTCCACATCCTTATGTGTTTCCTCTCATATGTCCTTGCAGCACATATGAGGGAATTTGAGCAGAAGCTTGTGACTGAATATTCATGAATTTAGCAAACATCGTTGCTAAATTTCCACATTGGGCAGTTAATGAGGATATGGTGTGTTTAGTTTCATCTACGAACTCCTTCAGCTCCTTGCGGATTTCTGATATCTTTGAATCTTTTGTTGTGTCGACTTCCGGTATGCTGAATTGATATATGTTTTCCGCCATAGTGTTGAGCAGCTTCCTAGCTTCATCGGGGGTTTTGAGTGTAAAGCTTCCTCCACTAGCAGCATCAATATAAGTACGATCCTTATGAAGAAGTCCATCATAAAAGTTCTGAATCAAGAGTGCTTCACTCAGGTTGTGATAAGGACAACTCGCGCAGATCTCGTTGTATCTCTCCCAGTATTGCTGCAACTTCTCGCCATGTAGTTGTTGACAAGTAGTGATTTTCTTTCTAACATCTGCACGCTTTGTTTCAGGGAAATACTTGTTCAAAAATACTGTCTCCATCCCCTTCCAAGAATTTATGGATTTCGATGGCAGACTTAAGAACCAGCTCTTGGCTTATCCTTCTAATGTTAAAGGAAAAGTTCGAAGCTTGGCGTCCTCTTCAGGTATCCCAGTATGTGCCGCACACTTGATGAAGAAACTTTGTAGATGCTCATGAGGGTTTTCATGAGATTCTCCTCAAAAAATTGGCAACATGCTGATCACTTCTGAGTTCAATTTGTATGACTTATCCAAAGCTGGATAATCAATGCAGAGAGACGGCACTTCACAATTGAAATTTAGCTCCCTTAACGTTCGTGATTGCTCCATTGGATCTTTTTCTAGAAAAACAAAAACTCAAAAGAAAAATTAGTAGTAAAAGTTCTTTAAATAGGAATTAAACACAGAAAATAAAGGAAAATATTTTTTTTGTTTTTCAGAAAACGCAAACCCTAAAAAAAAAATTTTTCGGCGCAAGAATTTTTTTTTTAGAAAAACGCAAAATGAATTTTTTTTTTAAGAGCAGATTATTTCTTGGATCTATTCTTACTTCCCTTCCCCGACAACGATGCCAAAATTTATGATTGGTCGTTAACAATCATAAAAATAATCCCCACAAAACCTAACTAAAGTAGATAGAGCAAGTAGGGGTCGATCCCACAGAGAAGGGTGAAGAACTTAATTTCCCAAGAACAAATCTTTTCCAAGAATTAGTTTTAGACAGAAAACAGTCGATTAAAATTATCAATTAAAAAGAAAGCAATTAAACTAAAAACAAAACAAAGTAAATTAAGTCTAAATCTAAGGCAAATTATAAGGAAAACAATAATTAAAAAGCATACTTCTTCTCCGATGGTACGAATCAATCAAATTAACTATGGATCCTTGATTTAAAAGGTGAATTTAGTATCTTATTCTTGATGATAACTGATATAGGAAAAATTCCAACATGTATATTAGATAAGAGGTCGGTCAAAACTGCAGTTATCCCTTTTATTCCTTCAGTGATCAATTACTTTTTCAGTGCCTAAAGATCACTTGAGAACAAAGCATTAAGAACAATTAATTTTACACACACGCATACAAGTATAACCATACGATGAGCAATTTCTCACCCACCGATAAACTTGTCCCAATGGGCAGCGGTCAAACAAACCCAATTTGCTACCAACAATCAAATTCGGAGGTCAAGCCTTATTTGATTAGTTATAGATCCATCCAATTACGTCATCAGTGGCCATCCAAATCAATAACTATCAAGATCATAAAATAAAATAGGGACTTGTTTACTATCTATCAAAAACTTAACACTAAATTATAAGTATAGAAATGATACGAATCTAGTTGTATTAGATAGAAATCTATCCGTGAGACCCGCCAAGAATCTACTTGAACTTCTTCAACTTCTAGACAAGTATGTCGACAACCTTCACAAAGTAATCTCTCTTCGTTCGTCGGCCTTAAGTCTTCAATTAGACCTGCAATTGAATACCTAAGATCACAAAATTCACAAACAATTAAGCAATCACAACCTAATTGTTTGCTAGGACTCTACAAGATTGAAGAACCCTAAGTTTGCTCAAACTAGAACAATGAAGCTAAGATAATCAATTTGGGAAAATAATCCTCAACATTATTAATCAACTCAACTTATGTTTACAAGAGGGGGATAGATCCTTTATATAGTAGAGGGGTCGACGCATATACCCCCTTAAACATCCTCAAGGGCGGTTTACACATAAAGGAAGGAACAAGGAAATTACCTACACCTTGTCCTACTAGGAAAAGTAAATACATAACTTAATTAAGCAAGGATTGGACTTATCAAACAAGGCCCAACCCAATGTCTTCTAGACTAAATAAATAACTAATCTAAGATAGAGTAAAGGCCCAATTGGCCGAATTACACAATGTAAGCCCTAATGCTCAACGATTTCAAGCAAGGTGAATGGCTTGGAATCGTTGGGAATATTCCATGGCTTGATGTCTTCAATGCTCTCAAATTGATCTTCAATGGACTTCAAACCTCCATGATGAGTTTGTACCAAGCCCAATAAAGCTTCCTTGAACCTTTTAGCTCGAGCCCTTGTCATAGGATCTAATGGAATGGCTAAAGGGTCAAATGGCCGGTTGTGCCCGGGTTGTGCCCGGTCTTGTGCGATTGGCCCATGCCATGGCTGGTCATGTGTGATCCCTCCATGCAATGGCCGGTCTTGTGCGATGGCATCCTCTCCATGCTCCTCGATGGTTCCTTTCAAACCGGGATCAACCATAGCAGCTTCTTGAATATCTGAGACATCTCCAAGTTTATCCGAGGCATGATCTCCATTAGCTCTATTGTGCTCTTCAAGACCATGATAAGCCTTTGGAGCATCATCCCCTCTCACTTGAAAAGGATTTTTCCTCAAATCTGCATCACTATCAAACAAGGATAAGTCTGAAACATTAAAAGTAGCACTTACATTGCCATATTCACTTGGCAGATCTAGCTTGTAGGCATTATTGTTGATCCACTCCAAGACATGGAATGGACCATCACCATGAGGTAAGAGCTTAGACTTTCTCTTTTCAGGGAACCTTTCCTTCCTTAGATGCAACCAAACCCAATCTTCAGGTTCAAAGATGATCTCTTTGCGCCCTTTGTTAGCATTCTTCATGTAGTGTTGTGTTTTATTCTCAATTTGAGCTCGAACTCTAGCATGAAGTTCCCTAACATAATCGGCCTTCTTTTCTCCATCCATGTCGACTTGCACACTCAAAGGTAAACTCAATAAATCCAACGGGGTTAAAGGATTAAAGCCATACACAGTTTCAAAAGGTGAAAATCCAGTAGTGCTATGTATGCTTCTATTGTATGCAAATTCAACATGAGGTAGACAATCCTCCCAAGTTCTTAAGTTCTTCTTAATCAAAACCCTAAGCAAAGTTGACAAAGTCCTATTAACTACTTCATTTTGACCATCAGTTTGAGGATGACAAGTAGTTGAAAATAACAACTTAGTACCCAACTTAGCCCATAAAGTTCTCCAAAAGTGACTTAAGAACTTAGCATCTCCATCACTTACGATCGTCCTAGGCATTCCATGTAGTCTAACAATCTCCTTACAAAAACAAATTAGCTACATTAATGGCATCATCCGTTTTAGTGCATGCAATAAAGTGTGCCATCTTAGAAAACCTATCAACAACCACAAAGATAGAATCTTTACCTCTCATAGAACGAGGTAAACCTAAGACAAAATCCATACTAATATGAGTCCATGGTTCATGAGGATTAGGCAAAGGAGTATACAATCCATGAGGTTTAGATGTAGATTTAGCGTGAAAACAAACAATACAACTAGCAACATACTTTCCTACATCATGTCGCATCTTAGGCCAAAAGAAGTACTCATGCAACATCTCATAAGTTCTATCAACTCCAAAGTGACCCATTAAACCCCCTTCATGCGATTCCCTCACAAGCACAAAATGCAAAGAACAAGAAGGCACACACAATCTAAATTCCTTAAACAAAAATCCATCATGCTTATAATACTTTCCAAATCCAGAATTTTCGCATGCTTTAAAGATTTCACTAAAATAAACATCACTAACATATAATTCCTTAATATACTCAAATCCAAGAAACTTAGAATCAATCATGGAAAGTAAGACATACCTCCTTGATAAAGCATCGGCTACAACATTCTCCTTACCTTGTTTGTATCGCACAACATAAGGAAATCTCTCTATGAACTCACTCCACTTAGCATGTCTCTTGTTTAACTTTTGTTGGCCTCTTAAATACTTCATGCTCTCATGATCCGTATGAATCTCAAATTCCTTAGGCCAAAGATAGTGTTGCCATATTTGCAACGCCCTCACAAGAGCATACAACTCTTTGTCATAGGTTGGATAGTTCAATGCAGCCCCATTCAATTTCTCACTAAAATATGCGACGGGCTTCCCACCTTGCATCAAAACAGCTCCAATTCCAACCCTTGATGCATCACATTCAATCTCAAAAGTATTGTTAAAGTTAGGCAAAACAAGCAAAGGAGCATTAGTTAATTTTTCTTCAAGGTCTCAAATGCTTCTTGTTGTTCTTTTCCCCACTTGAATGGTGCATTCTTCTTCATCACACTTGTAATAGCAGCGGCTAAGGTGCTAAAGTCCTTAACAAACCTCCTATAGAATCCGGCTAGTCCATGAAAAGATCTTACTTGACCAACGTTAGTGGGAGTTGGCCAATCTTTGATTGCCTTCATCTTCTCCTCATCAACCTCTATACCTTGCGATGACACCACAAAACCAAGAAAAACAAGCTTGTTTGTGCAAAAGGTGCACTTCTTAAGGTTAGCATACAACTTCTCAACCCTAAGTACATCTAACACACATCTTAGATGCCTAACATGCTCATCTAGGTTTCGGCTATACACAAGTATATCATCAAAATAAACAACAACAAACTTGCCAATATAAGCTCTCAACACATGATTCATTAATCGCATGAATGTAGTAGGTGCATTGGTAAATCCAAAAGGCATAACTAACCATTCATACAACCCTAACTTTGTTTTAAAGGCAGTTTTCCATTCATCACCCTCTTTCATGCGAATTTGATGATAGCCACTCTTTAAATCAATCTTTGAAATTATGCAAGCAACATGCAATTCATCAAGCATATCATCTAATCTAAGAATAGGGTGACGATACTTTACCGTTATGTTGTTTATTGCCCTACAATCAACACACATTCTCCAAGTTCCATCCTTTTTAGGAGCAAGCAAAACAGGAACTGCACATGGAGAAAGGCTTTCACTCACAAACCCTTTTTGAAGTAGCTCACCAACTTGCTTCTCCAATTCCTTTGTTTCTTCAGGATTTGTCCTATAAGCTGGCTTATTAGGTATTTGCGCCCCAAGGATGAAGTCAATTTGATGTTCAATCCCCCTAATTGGTGGTAAACCACTAGGAATCTCCTCAGGAAACACATCTACATAATCACTCAAAAGAGAAACAATGTTGCTTGGAATCTCTTTTTCCAAGTGGTTAGTGCTCACAAGTGTATATTTAAGCAAAAGCAAGATCAAAACAGAATTATCATTCAAAGCTTCTTTAATCTCACTCTTAGTAGCTAACATACACTCCTTATTAATTTTCTTAGAACTAGCATGCTTATCAACCAAATCAGATTTACTATCAACACAATTCATACTAGTACTAACAAGCTTACCCTTTTCTTTAGTCCTAAATTCGGATTCCAATTTAGCAAACTCATCCTTCACTTTTATTTTATCTTTTAAAGCTTCTTGAGGTGATAAAGGAATCAAAGTAATAGGACGCTTACCACACATAAATGAATACTTATTTGTCTCACCAACATGATGGACCTTGTTGTCATATTTCCATGGTCGACCAAGTAAGACATGGCATGCTTGCATTGGTAGCACATCACATAGCACCTTATCATCGTACCTGCCAAAGAAAGAGAAACTAAAACTTGCTTGTTAACCTTAATCTCCTCTCTATCATTGAACCATCCTAAACTATAGGGTTTAGGGTGTTTAGTGGTAGGTAACGCTAACTCCTTCACTAGGTACACACTAGCTATGTTTGTACAACTTCCTCCATCAATGATCACACTACTAGGCTTCCCATTAGCATACATCCTAGTATGAAACAAATTCTCCCTTTGATTGTGCACATCTCCTTTAACATAGGCACTTAAAGTTCTCCTTGCAACTAAGTTCAAGAGTGCCGGTGTTGAGCCATCATCATCCCTATCATCATATGACAATCCCTTATCATCATCTCCACTAGAACCTAAT
>AWWV01016288.1:0-13815 GCA_001974805.1 Corchorus capsularis
AACAAACATCAAATTATAAGCGCAAAAATCTCACCATAATCAATTGATTAAATTCACCAAAGGATAAGAAGTATTAAGGATTTAGTTACTCATGGATTTGGGAAAATCCATGAGAAGCATAAGAAAACTTACAAGACCTTGGGGTGGAATCTCCTTAACCTTCAACAAGGAGGGTTATCGCACCTCTCTATGCAAAGAGAGGTGTCGACACCCTCAACCTAAAACTAGAAGAAAAACTAGAACTAGAAGAAAAATAGATGAAGAGAAAAATTGTAGCTAGATGTTATATCATCTAAGGCTACATAAGGTGGCTATTTATAATGGAAAAATAACCTAAAGACTCCTATTAGACTTAGGAAAGGATGCTAGGACGTTCTAGGGGCTGACTTAGTCTCCAAGTTGGATTAGATGTCATCCTAGAGTAGAATCCAAGTCAAAATAGGATCCTGGAATTTTCTGGAATCGTGCTGGAACTTCGACGTCAAATTCGGGCTTGAAGATGGCAGATCTGGGCTTTGCACTTCAAAGAAAAGTTGTAGACCTCGGAGTTATCTTTCCAACGACTACTCATGGGCTTAAAACGGACATCTGAGAAGAAAATTATGGCCTTTTTACCGAGACTGCGCTAAATCCTAGTCCCAATAGGACTAGTTGCGGGAAATTGCGGGATTTTGATATTTCCTTGGACTTGTGTGGCTTCAATTGGGATTTTAACTCCAGTTATGATCTTATATGGACTGAGTATTATCCCATATAAAATATCCAAAATTCCTTAACTTACGGGCTTCTTCCGGGCTTGTCTTCATTCCTTTGCAATTAAGCTCGAAATCTTCAATTCTTGCTTCTTGAAATAATTCTTCAATGATCTTCAAATCTTCAAATTATCTTCAATAAATATTCAAACACGAACTTCGAATCTCCAAATCTTCATTCCAAATTGCTAAGTCCATATTTGTGCAAAAAGTCATCAAAATAGCTCCAAAAAGAGTGAAAAACAACAAGTTTCCACTTTTCTTATCTTCAAGACCTAAAAACACAAATACTTGCAAAATAGGGTTAAATTCCACATAAAAATAGCAAAAAGCATAGGAAAATGATCATAAAAATATGGTCTATTTTGGCTCGATCATAATTTCCCCCACACTAAACCTTTGCTAGTCCATAGCAAACTAATACATAAAACTATAAAAACAAAAACTAAACCTAATGCAAATAAAGATTCCACTTTCGTAGGTGTACGGCGGCACTTAGCACATGACGCAAGCCATTTAAACCTTAGACTGATAGAGGTACTCAGGAGGTGTTATGTCACCTGAGGGTTTTCTTAACTAGGACGATACCCACAAACATGTTTAAGACTAGACTCGATAGACTCATGGGTTAGTGAAAAACTATAAACATACATTGGTTCAAAGGCTTTAAAAACGAATCTTTTCGAAAAAAAATCAATTTTGAATGCATACATACATCAAGGATCAATTAAATCATGAAATCAGAATAACAAAGAACAATAAGAGCACTCAATTCAAAAGATCAAGTGATCGTGTCATCAGCAATCATAAAATAATCCCCACAAAACCTAACTGAGTAGATAGAGCAAGTAGGGGTCGAATCCCACAGAGAAGGGTGAAGAACTTTATTCCCAAGAACAAACCTTTTCCAAAAATTAGTTTTAAAACAGAAAACAGGGGATTTTAAGAAAGCAATTTAAATTAAAATAAAGCAAAGTAAATTAAATCTAAATCTAGAGCAAATTATAAAGAAAACAATAATTAAAAGACATACTTCTTCTCCAATGGTATGAATCAATCAATTTAACTATGGATCCTTGATTTAAAAGATGAATTCAATACTTTGTCCTCTAAGATACTGGTCTGGGCGAACCTAACATGTATATTAGATAAAGTGCCGACTAAGACTAAGTTATCCCTTTTATTCCTTCAGCAATCAATTACCGTTATAGGGCTTAAAGACCATTTATGAATAAAGCGTTAAGAACAATTAATTTTTCACACATGCATACAAAAGTAAAACCAGGCACCAAGCAATTACTCGGTCAGTGGTAAGTTTGTCCCATTAGATTGCGGCTAAGCATACCTAATTTGTTACCAAACAGTCAAACTCAAGAACTAACCGTATTGTTTGACTTAACTATAGATCTATCAAACTATTTCATTAGCCGCGGCTCTAACTACGTAATTATCAAGATCATAAAATAAAACAGAGACTCGCCTACTACCTATCAAAAACTAATATCAAATTATAAGCACAGAAATCTCACCATAATCAATTGATTGAGTTCACCAGAGGATAAAAAGTATTAAGAATTTAGCTTCTCATGGATTTGGAAAAATCCATGATAGGCTTAAGAAAACTTACAAAACTTGAAGGCGAAATCCTCTTCTTGAATATCCTAGGGTTGCCGCCCCTCTCTTTGCAAAGAGAGGGGTGTGGCACCCTTGACCTAAAACTAGAGAAAAACTAAACTAAAGAAAGGTAGAAAAAGAGAATAAACTATATGAGAGATTAATTGTGTGATTTGTGTTACAGGAGGTAGCTATTTATAGTGGAGAAATAACCTAAAGACTCCTATTGGACTTAGGAAAAGAGGGTAGGACGTTCTAGGCTTAGAGTAATCTTCAAATTTGGTCTAGAGCCTTCCTAGAGTAAAATTCAAGTCAAAATAGGATTCTGGAATTTTCTGGATTTGTGCAGAAATTTCGACTTGATATTCGGGCCTGAAGATGGCATACCTGGGCTTTGTACTTCAAAAGAAAGTTGTAGAGCTCGGAGTTAGCTTTCCAACGGTTACTCATGAGCTTAAAACGGACATCTGAGCAGAAAGTTATGGCCTTTCTACCGAGACTGCGCTGAATCCTAGTCCAAATAGGACTAGTTACGGGAAATTACGGGATTTGGATATTTCCTTGGATATAGGTGGCACAAATTGGGATTTTAACTCCAATTATGACCTTATATGGGCTGAGTATTTTCCCATATAAAATATCCAAAAATCCTTAACTTCCGGGCTTCTTCTAGGCTTGGCTTCAATCCTTTGCAATTAAGCTCCAAATCTTCAATTCTTGCTTCTTGAAATATTTCTTCAATGATCTTCAATTCTTCAAATTATCTTCAATAAATCTTTAATCACGAACTTCGAATCTCCAAATCTTCACTCCAAATTGCTAAGTTCATATTTGAGTAAAAAGTCATCAATTTAGCTCCAAAAAGAGTGAAAAACAATAAGTTTCCACTTTTCTTTTCTTCAAGACCTAAAAACACAAATACTTACAAAATAGGGTTAAATTCCACATAAAAATAGCAAAAAGCATAGGAAAATGATCATAAAAATAGGGTTGTTTTTGGCTCGATCATCAAGAAATAGCAAGCATCTTTATTCTTAAGTAACCATAATTAAAGTAGTTCTAATCACTCATCATTCATCACATACTATAACTACTTCTTTCTATAAGCCTATGTCTTCATCTTTATCTCCATTACTCAAAGGATTGGATATCATAGATATAAATCAAGAGTTTTGCATGGGTTATAATGATTTTCAAAGGGTAATTAGATTTTAGAAAAGTGAGGTTACTAACCTCGAAGTGTTCATGATTAGGGGTTACTAACATCCTTTATTTTTTTTTATTTTTAGGCTACTAGAACTCTAGAGGGACAATATTTCTGTTGGTCCATGCCTCTTATCCTCTTCCCAAGGGTTACTAACTCCTTTTGTTATAGAGAAGAGTGACAACAATGGATTGATTTTTTTATATAGCAGAAATACCTCTTCTCCTCTTGCATGAAAACACTTCTTTTTATGAAAACATTTTAACTACCCTTTTATATAAGTAGTCCCTCACACTTGTTCTTGGCATATCCATAACATACTTTCATAAGTGTAATTTCAACAAAAACTAAACACAAGTTCTACAAATAGGTAATCATAGAAGCAATAAACAATAAGCTTTTATCACAGACTTCAATTATACCTAATCTAAGAAATAAGATATCATGCTATAAATCAATCAATGAAGTAAATATTCTTAAAAATTTTAAGCATTCATCAATCAAATTAATTTAATCACTTAATATATGTATGAAAAATTCAAAATTTTTGCAAAATTTTCGAAAAATTTCATGGATTCTATGCATGTAGACTCTTTATTAGACTCTCTCCCCCACACTTAAAAGACACATTGTCCTCAATGTGTGAATTTTAAGCGCATGTGTGATAAGTGTGGTTTTAAAAATAAATGAATGTGCTAATAAAAGACTTGACTCACAAAGAAAGTATGCATCCAATCAAGCAAATCAAGATTCAAAGCATCAATCATAGCATTCATAGCATATGAGTCATAATTAAGATCCAAATCAAAACATAGAAAGCATAGAAAAGAAATTCAAGCAACTAATTCAAATCAAGGAATAGGCAATCAATCAAAGCACTAATCACTCAAAGCAAAACAATGCAAAGAAAAAGAAAAAGAAAAAGATAGAATTAAAGAAAGCTTCTCTATTTATGTGGCACGGGCTGATGCATGCATGACCGATGGCAGTTCGGATGTGGCTGGTGATGGCACGGTGACAGCCTGAGATGACTCGGATGTGGCCGGTCTTGGCCTGGCAATACAAGTGGGTGGAGCAATGTTGGCCGGTACCGACCGGGCATGGGGCGCGGCTATGCGGATGAGGCCTGAGTTGATGCGTGCTTGCCGGCCTTGGCTCGGATGTGACAGAGCATGGCACGCAAGTGGAGCGGATGAAGCCGGTTTTTGTCGCGCAGGATGGTGCGGAGCTGGCCAGTCTTGACCGGGCCTTGTGCGTGAATGGCCGGGTCATAGCCGGGTAATGGCCGGTCTTGGCCATGCAGATGAGTGGCTTTGGCGCGGACATGCCCGGTATTGGTTAGTTGTCGCGCACAGGTTGCCAGGTTACAGCCGACCTAGCACGCTTGTGAGGCTCGGGCATAGCCGGTCATGGCCGGTCAAGTTAGCTAGGTGGGCTCGATCATGGTCTTTGGCTGACTCCTTTGGTGCGTTGGCTTCCATCTTTTGCTTCTCTCTTTGGCTTTTCATTCGTTCGCCTTACTCCCTTAATTTGAAATCCTAATAAGAAAAACAAAAAACTAAAAACTAAAAAGAAAATTACAACGTTAGTAACTTCTTGGGTTGCCTCCCAAGCAGCGCCTTTCTTTAATGTCTTTGACTAGACTTTCCTTCATCTCCCTTTTTTAGGGTGGATCATACCACGTCAGAGTATAAAGCAAATATGATGATATAGGAAAAATATGAGCACAAAAATATAAAAGTGAAAATAAGAGATAAGGAAATAAATCACCAATTTTGATGAGGGCGACTCCATGAATGGCTAGGAATGACAATGCCATCTTTGTTGCCGTGGGAGGTTGATGCCATGGATGCTTACGGCATTCTGGATTGGCATGGCTTCCATCTTGCCTCTGAAAAGTATCCTCGTGTTGGCAAATCCTCTTGTCCTCCAAAAAGAATTTATCCATGTTGATCTCCTTAAAATAGTAATACTTGAGAAGATTATTGATTCCCAAGAAGTCTCGGTCTTCATGGTTCAAGAGTTGGTTATCAACAAAATTCAGCGCACTTAATTCTTTCAGCTTAGGATATCCAAGTTGCTCATCATCAGGTGGCTCTTCTTTGTGTTCGACGAATGTTGGAGGAGAAGGTGGAGGGATGTCCATCTTGATATCTTCTTGCGATGCTTCTGATTCTTCTTGCACAATCTTGGGGACTTTCTTTGGTGAAGTAGGGATGCCGACCACGCTAGGGACATCATCGTCGTTGAAGAAGAATTGAAAGAAGTATGGCGAGTCAAGTTCATATGATTCCAAACCATCCCTTGTTTCACTTAACACTTCTTTAACTTCCATCATGATTGGGATGTCAGCATCATCATGAGATTCGCCTTCAACCATACTTGGTTCAGATTGGACAGGTTCCTCCCATGGTGATGTCGTCTCGATCAATGCAAGATATTCCTTTGCGCTTTTGGCCACCTCTTCTTTAATTATCGCCTTTTGCTCCTCAAGGGTTTTCGAAAAGAAAGATTCACTATGCATATAACTTTCACCACTGGCTTTGTCTATGGTGTACATAGTACAAGGTTCTAGATTAGAATAGAAAATCTCAATCAGGATTTGCTCAGAAAACCCATGGTTTGGATGGCTATCGCATAATTTGTTGAATCTCTCCCAATATTGGTGCAAGTGTTCTTCTAGTAGTTGTTCGCAATCTCCAATCTGTTCTTGATCATGGATCATTCGCAATTTTGCTTCTTGCTCCATTGTTACAAAACACTAATTTCTTAGAAAACAAAAACTAGAAAGAAAAATTAGTAGTAAAAGTTCTTAAACGAAAATAAAAATTAAACATAGAAAATAAAGGAAAATATATATATATATTAGAAAACGCAATTTTTTTTTAAATCGCAAAAAGCAAAAAAAAAATTTTAGGGAAAACACAATTTAAAAAAAAAACGCAAAAACAAAACTTCTAGAGCAGATTAATTCTTGGATCTATTCTTACTTCCCTTCTCCAGCAACGGCGCCAAAATTATGATCGTGTCGTCAGCAATCATAAGATAATCCCCACAAAACCTAACTAAAGTAGATAGGGCAAGTAAGGGTCGAATCCCACAAAGAAGGGTAATAATCTTATCCAAAGAATAAATCTTTTCTAAAAATTACTTTTAAAACAGAAAACAGGGGATTAAAATTATCAATTAAAGGAAAGAAATTAAACTAAAAACAAAGCAAAGTATATTAAATCTAAATCTATGGCAATTTATAAAGAAAACAATAATTAAAAGGCATACTTCTTCTCCAATGGTATGAATCAATCAAATTAACTATGGATCCTTCATTTAAAAGATGAATTCAATATTTTATTCTAGATGACAACTGGTCTGGAAAACCAACATGCATAATGGATAAAACTCCTGATCTAGTGTGAATTATCCCTTTTATTCTTTAGACAATCACCTCTTGATCCAGTGTGATAATTACCCAAGAACAAAGCATTAAGAAAAATTATATATTTTCACGCATGCTTACAAAAGTAAAACCAAACAATGAGCAAATTACTTTGGCCACTGATCCCTAATTCCCTTGGAAGGAAGATCCTTCGCCTCCAATTGCTACCTAATAATCAAGCCCGAACGATCCTTCAATGGCTTGATTTAGCTATAGATCTATCAAATCATATCATTAGTTGTAGTCTAAATCCACAATCATCAAGATCATAAGATTAAATTAGAGATTTAAGAACTATCTATCAAGAACAAACATCAAATTATAAGCACAAAAATCTCACCATAATCAATTGATTAAATTCACCAAAGGATAAGAAGTATTAAGGATTTAGTTACTCATGGATTTGGGAAAATCCATGAGAAGCATAAGAAAACTTACAAGACCTTGGGGCGGAATCTCCTTAACCTTCAACAAGGAGGGTTATCGCACCTCTCTATGCAAAGAGAGGTGTCGACACCCTCAACCTAAAACTAGAAGAAAAACTAGAACTAGAAGAAAAATAGATGAAGACAAAAATTTTAGCTAGATGTTATATCATCTAAGCCTACATAAGGTGGCTATTTATAGTGGAAAAATAACCTAAAGACTCCTATTAGACATAGGAAAAGAGGCTAGGACGTTCTAGAGGCTGACTTAGTCTCCAAGATGGATTAGATGTCATCCTAGAGTAGAATCCAAGTCAAAATAGGATCCTGGAATTTTCTGGAATCGTGCAGGAACTTCGACGTCAAATTCGGGCTTGAATATGGCAGATCTGGGGTTTGCATTTTAAAGGAAAGTTGTAGGTCTCGGTGTTAGCTTTCCAACGGCTACTCATGGGCTTAAAACGGACATCTGAGCAGAAAGTTATGGCCTTTTTACCGAGACTGCGCTGAATCCTAGTCCCAATAGGACTAGTTGCAGGAAATTGCGGGATTTGGATATTTCCTTGGACTTTTGTGGCTTCAATTGGGATTTTAACTCCAATTATGGTCTTATATGGGCTGGGTATTATCCCATATAAAATATCCAAAATTCCTTAACTTACGGGCTTCTTCCGGGCTTGTCTTCATTCCTTTGCAATTAAACTCCAAATCTTCAATTCTTGCTTCTTGAAATAATTCTTCAATGATCTTCAAATCTTCAAATTATCTTCAATAAATATTCAAACACGAACTTTGAATCTCCAAATCTTCATTCCAAATTGCTAAGTCCATATTTGTGCAAAAAAGTCATCAAAATAGCTCCAAAAAGAGTGAAAAACAACAAGTTTCGACTTTTCTTATCTTCAAGACCTAAAAACACAAATACTTGCAAAATAGGGTTAAATTCCACATAAAAATAACAAAAAGCATAGGGAAATGATCATAAAAATAGGGTCTATTTTGGCTCGATCACATGCCTACAAAGTAGAACCATACGAAGAGAAATTTCTCGCCCTCCGATAGACAAACACCCATCAGGCTGCGATCAAACAAACCCGATTCGCTACACACAATCAAACTTGAGTGGTCAATTCTAAGCTTGATCTAGCTATAGATCTTCCTCTTACATCATTAGTGGCCACATAACTCAAATAAGATTCAGAATCATAAAATTAAAACAGGGTTTTGACTACTATCATCAAGAACTTAACACAAAATTATAAGTATAGAAATCTCACCATAATCAATTGATTGAGTTCACCAAAGGATCAGAAGTATAAAGAATTTAGCTACTCGTGGATTTAGGAAAATCCATGAGAGGCATAAGAATACTTACAGGACTGGGGAGGAACGATTTCTCCTCCTTGAAACCCTAGGGACGTCGCACCCCTCTATGGCTAGAGAGGGTGTCGACTTCTCCCTCTTCTAAAACTAGAGAAAAACCTAAAAACTAAATAAATGTAGAAAAAGAGAATAAACTAAATCTATGATGTGTGTCTAATGTGTAAGTGTGTGATTTGTGATACAATAGGTGGCTATTTATAGTGGAGAAATAGGGTAGGACGGTTTAGGCTCTGACTTGGTCTACAAGTTGGATTAGGTGTCATCCTATAGTAGAATCCAAGTTAGATGAGGACTCTAGAATTTTCTGGAATTTTCTGGAATCTTGCAGCAACTTCGACATCGATTTCGGGCTTGAATATGGCAGATCTGGGCTTTGCACTTCACAAGAAAGTTGTAGAGCTCGGACTTAGCTTTCCAACGGCTACTCATGGGCTTAAAACGGACATCTGAGCAGAAAGTTATGGCTTTTCTAGGAAGACTGCGCTGAAATCGGGCCTATATCGCAAATCTGCGGGATTATTGCGGGATTTGGATATTCTTTTGGATATTAGGCCTATTAATTGGGATTTTAACTCCAATTATAGGTTTATATGGGCTGAGTATATTCCCATATAAATAATCCAAAAATCCTCAACTTCAGGGCTTCTTCTGGACTTGGCTTCAATCCTTTGCAATAAAACTCCAAATCTTCAATTTTTACTTCTTGAATTAATTCTTCAATTGTCTTCAAATGTTCAAAATATCTTCAAACACGAACTTCGCATCTTCAAATCTTCATTCCAAATGAATAAATCCATAATTGAGTAAAAAGTCTCCAAAATAGCTCCAAAAAGAGTGAAAAACAATAAGTTTTCACTTTTCTTGTCTTCAAGTCCTAAAAACACAAATACTAGCAAAATAGGGTAAAAACACATATAAAAATAGCAAAAAGTATATAAAAATAGCTATAAAAACATGAATAATTTGAGCTCGATCACTTGGTTTCTTTCTTGGCCATGAGATTTCGAAGTGCAGCATGATCTGAATAAATTGTCACCCTTGATCCCAAGATGTATGACCGAAATTTCTCTAAGGCAAAAACAACGGCAAACATCTCTTTCTCAGTGATTGTGTAGTTTTTTTTAGCAGAATCCAAAGTTCTTGAAGCATAGTAGACGACATGACGTATCTTATCTACTCTTTGACCTAAAACAGCTCCATGTGCGACACATGATCTCAAAAGGTAGATTCCAATCAGGTGGTTTTACAATTGGAGTAGTAGTGAGGGCAATCTTCAACTTATCAAATGCTTCCTTGCAATCTTCTCCAAACTCAAATTCAACATCTTTCTGAAGCAAACGACACATTGGTGCAGATACCTTTGAGAAATCCTTGATGAATCTTCTATAAAAACCGGCATGACCTAAGAATGAGCGAATATCTCGAACACAAGTGGGATAAGGCAAATTCTGAATGACATCAATCTTTGCTTTATCTACTTGTAATCCTTCCTTAGAAACCACATGACCTAGTACTATTCCTTGTTCATAAAATGACACTTCTCAGCATTTAGTACTAAATTGGTCTCCACACATCTTTTTAGCACAAGCTCTAAGTTATGTAGGCACCTATGAAAATCATCTCCATAAATAGTAAAGTCATCCATAAATACATCCATAATCTCTCCTTGGTAGTCTTGAAAGATGCTCATCATACACCTTTGAAATGTTGCAGGGGCATTGCACAAACCAAAGGGCATTCGAGTATAAGCAAACGTACCAAAGGGACATGTGAATGTTGTTTTCTCTTGGTCTTCTGGGGCAATTGGTATTTGAAAGTATCCTGAGTAGCCATCCAAAAACCAGTAGTAAACACGACAAGCTAGCCTTTCCAACATTTGATCCATGAAAGGGAGTGGAAAATGATCCTTCCTTGTAGCAGAATTGAGCTTCCTATAATCGATGCACACTCTCCATCCATTTTGAAGTCTTTGAGGAACTAGTTCTCCATCCTTGTTTTCCACAACGGTGAATCCAGATTTCTTGGGTACTACTTGGACAGGGCTAACCCATTTACTATCTGAAATAGCGTAAATGAGCCCAGCTCCTAGTAGTTTAAGAACTTCTTCCTTGACTACTTCATTCAAATTTGGATTTAACCTTCTTTGTGGTTGCCTTACTGGAACAGCATCGTCCTCCAAACAAATCCTATGCATGCAAACAGAAGGACTAATCCCCTTGATATAAGCAATCGTCCATCCCAAAGCTTCTTTGTACTTCTTCAAGACTCTGATTAACTCTTCTTCTTGATCTTGAGTCAATTTGCTTGAGATGATGGCAGGGAGTGTTTCCTTGTCTCCAAGAAAAACATACTTCAAATCTTCAGGCAATGGCTTCAATTTGACTTCTGGAGGCTTAACAATAGAGGGTGGAGGTACTTCCTTGGGTTCCAACCGAATGTAGGAAACTGTCTCTCTTACTTTTGGAGGTTCCTTCATATCGCAAATGGTATCTATCACTTCATCCATCAAATTTACTTTTGTTCGCTTGACTTCTTCCTTATCTAAACTATTTATGATCACTGTCTCTAATTCATCTTCTTTGTTGAGTGAATTAACCTGTTCAACAAAAAGATCAACTTCATCAGTGGTAGAAATAGTTTGTTCTTCAATAGGGTATTTCATGGCTTTGTACATGTCAAACTCAATTTCTTCCCTATCAAATTCGAGGCTAAAGATTCCATCATGAACGTCAATCTTAGTCCTTGCAGTGGTTAAGAAGGGTCTTCCCAATAACAATGGTGCATCAGAAAGATCAGCATCGTCCTTTCTTATAATATAGAAATCTATAAGGAAAATGAGCTTATCCACCTACACTAAGACATCTTTAACCAATCCCTCAGGATAAATGTTAGATCTATCAGCCAATTGAATGATGATATTTGACTCAATCAAAGGATCTAAATCTAATTGAAGATAAATAGAATATGGCATGATATTAATTGAAGAACCTAAGTCACAAATTGCTTTCACAGTCATATTGCCTCCTATACTACATGGAATAGTAAATGCTCCTAAGTCTTTGCATTTAGTAGGCAATTTCCTTTGAAAAGCATCAGAAAAACTTTTATTCATGCATACCATTTCATTATCTTTCAATCTTCCCTTATCATCACTTAATTGCTTAAGAAAAGTTGCGTACCTTGGCACTTGCTCGATTGAAGCTACTAAAGGAATGTTTACCTTTGTTCCACGAAATGAATCCAATAGATTTTCCTCCAAACATCCTTTGTGTCTTTGCATGAATAATTGAGGATAGGGTGCAGGGCAATTATTGGGTTGCATTGTTTCCTTTCATTTCTTCTTCCTCCTTGGTGGATCTTGAGCAATTGTTGGAGATGAAGTTAAGTTCGCTTCAAAGTCTAGCTTTTCTTCCTCCTCACTCTTCACAGAATTCTCCTCATCATTTGGCATTGGCACATGAGGTGTGACAATTGGTGATGGTTTCATTTCAGGGATAGGAAGGGTTGGTTCAACTAATGGTGTAGGAGAAGAAAATAGGGTGTTTAATGACACCATCTCTTTCGTTACCCTAGGTTGCTGGTCTTCCATTCCCAACGAATTGGTCCCATATCTTTGAACATGGTTTAATCCTTTGTCAACCTCCATGTTGTTATCTTGTCCTTGAGCCACATTCAATGATGTTTGCAAAGTTGGTTGTGGGTGATGATTCGCTCCTTGATTTGCAATCATGTAGCGCATCATATTAGCAGTGGTGTCTTGTTGATCAACAATTTGCTTGCTAAGCAACTGAACCACTTCTTTTATTTCTTTCATCTCTTTGTGCATTGATGATTCAGGCTCTGACTCCTTAGACTTGAGAATCTCTTCTGATGTGTTAAATTGATGAATGTTCTCTGCAATGATGTCGAGCAGCTTCCTAGCTTCCTTGGGTGTTTTGAGTGTCAAACTACCTCCACTTGTTGCATCAACGTAGACTCGATCTTCATAAAACAATCCATCATAGAACTGTCGTATCAAGAGTTCCTCACCTATGTTGTGGTAGGGGCAACTTTCACAAATCTTGTTGTACCTTTTCCAATATTGATACCACTTTTCCTTAGGTAGTTGTCGACAATAGTTGATTTTGCTTCCGACGTCAACACGTTTGGCTTCTGGAAAGTATTGGTTCAAGAAAGCTCTCTCCATTTCCTTCCAAGAAGTAATTGATTTTGACGGCAGACTCCAAAACCATTCTTTTGCTTTACCTTCCAAGGTCATTAGAAAAACTCGAAGCTTTGCTTGCTCTTGAGGCATCTTCGTAATCATAGCACTTCTGATGATGAAATCTTGCAAATACTCATGAGGATTTTCATGGGGTTCTCCATGAAAAGTTGGTAGCAGACGGATCACTCCTGGCTTTAATCTGTAGGAGAAATCTTCTAGATAATCAATACATGGGGATTTCATTTCACAGCTGAAATTCAACTCCCTTAAAGTAAGTGATTGCTCCATTGAATTTTCCTACAAATCAAAGATGATCAAGTGTAAAAGTAAAAAGGAAAAATAAAAGAAAAACAACTATTTACAAGTAACACAATCTAGAAGTAAAGAAATTAAAAGCACACTCTCCCCGGCAACGGCGCCAAAATTGTGATCGGTCGTTGATCAAATCACAAGATAATTCCCCACAAACCAATAACTACTAGCTAGGGCAAGTAGGGGTCGAATCCACAGGGAGAGAGGATAATTTCTTCACTAATTAATTATGTTAAAAAGATTAATTTGGAAATAGAGATTTTTGTGATTCTAAATTAAAACTAACAAAATAAATTAAAAGCAAAGTAAATTGAGTAATCAACTATATAAAGAAAGCCTCCAATATAGAATCTATTTCACCCTTGACAATATTAACATGGATCATCGACACAAAACATAAATTCAATATTAATTGCCAATCAATTAAGTATCATAAATCATTCTAAGTAGTATATATCCTAAGACGTAGGCTTCAAACTTTCCTT